>OMLB01026177.1:0-23321 GCA_900302555.1 Myripristis jacobus
CAAGGTACTGACAGTCAGAGGTCCGTTCACAGATGAAGCCGATGCGGTCAGTGCAGAAGAAATCATTCCAGTTAGCTTCGTGGATAAGACCAGCGCAGTCCTCACCCTCTTCGTGGCCATGGGCCCAGTTATCAGGCTGGCCAGGCTTCCACTTCCTGAGGCAGTAACCACAGGGACAACGCATATGAAAGTTTTCCATCACAAAAGGTGCTTGCCATATAGATTTATGGGAACTTGTTAATTTTAACTGAAAGAACCAATGAATGCAGTTCCATATCACTGGATGGACATCATGTGCCGATAAGCTTTTAGCCCAAGTGCTTAACTCACGTGAAAGTGGGTTTGGTTCCATCGACCCACTTCCAGACATTTTCCTGCTCCCTGTCAGTCAGGCCCAGCCAGAAGTAGCCTCTTCCTGCAGTCTCTCTTTTCACCCATTGCTTAAGTGGAACAAGCAAGAGAATCCATTTACCAGAAATTCAAAAATAATTTTCTATTATTATCATCATCATCATCGTCATCGTCATTGTTATCGTCATCATCATCATCATCATCATCATCATCATCATCATCATCATCATCATCATCATCTTCATCTTCTTACCATTCAAATGAGGTTAAAGTCAGTAAGGGGATTGAAATTATTAGTCTAACTTGATCTACCTGTTCCTCATTGTTGTTGATAATGAGCATAGAAGATGTCATGTTGGTACAAAAATCGTTGGTCTCATCGAAATTGAATCTCTGATAAGCCGAGGAGAAGTAGTAGCAGCTGTCTCTGAACCCTCTCCACTGGGGTGGGCAGCCTGAAATAAATAATTAATGGTGTATCACAATATATCAGCAAAATCAAAGAAAAAGCACTCCTTTGTTACCCAGATAACATGTATAGATTTTTGATCATAAATATCTAAAGTAGTAAAGATGAAGTGAATATGTTTCATGTGTCAAACCCTAAACATACCGTGTTATTTTACTCACCAGGCACTGGGGTGGTGGCAACAGGAAGCTGAACCTGCCGAGACACAGAGGCCTGTGGCTCTTGAGCTGGTTTTGGGGGGGGTGGTTTTGGGCGCTGTGGGGGCTGAGCAGGTTGAGGAGGTTGTGGAGGTTTTGGAGGTTGTGGGGGTGGTGGAGGTGGCGCAGGGAGCCCCGGTAACCCTGGAGGACCGGGTGGGCCGATGGGTCCAACAGGCCCACGAGGCCCGTCCAACCCCGGAGCCCCTGCTAGTCCTCTGGGCCCCTGTGGTCCTTGTGCTCCCTGTGGCCCTGGCTGTCCATCCCTGCCAGGGAGCCCTGGGGCCCCAGGCTCACCCTTCTCACCAGGGGACCCAGGCCGACCTCCAGATCCTCTGGAACCTTTAGGTCCTGGGATGCCACGAGCCCCAGGTAAACCCTTAGGACCTACACCCCCTGGGGGTCCAGCAGCCCCCCTGTCTCCTTTAGCTCCTGGCACTCCTGGAACCCCTTTGTCCCCTTTATCCCCTTTTTGTCCTGGTGCTCCCACTGGGCCCTGGGGTCCCTTGTCACCTCTAGGCCCCCGTGGACCTGGAGGACCTGAAAGATCATAACAGTATGTGAATGATTCCAGTAACCTCTGATGAGTTGTATTACATGTCTGTTGTGCATAGAGATCTACATTACAGATTGTAGGACCCCTATGACACCCTGTTGCCTCTATCGTGTGTGTCAGAATGTATTGTGCAACTAAACATGTTTTAAACATGTCTCCATATTAGTGTCACCAAGACACATTCCTATGCATTTACTGCACTTTTAGTGAGCGTAATTCTGAAACTGTAAATAAACTTAAAATGTAAAACAGTTTCCAACCCAGGAACTTTTCCTATTCTTACCTTTCAGGATGGTGAAATTTGTGATAAGCTGTGAGTGCTTGCTGTCCACCAGCTTCATCTCCTCCATGATGATAGACAGGTTGCTGACCTCTCTGTCTAGCCTAGCTGCCAGTTCATCCTGCTGGGCACGCAGCTCATTGCTATCTGCCTTGGCCTCTGCAACACTCCCATTCAGTCCCAGCAGCAGGTCTGAGTGGCGCATCACTGTCTCAGCGCAGGACCTCAGGCCGTTCAGGTCAGAGCTGATGGCGCCAAGGAGCTGTGAGGCAAAGCTCACATTTCCAGTCACCCGGTCCATGTCGCTCTCATGTCTGTCTAACCGCGCCTCCATTTCATCAAACTTGACCGAGGTGGTATTATCATGATCACGCTGGTGGTCCATCAGCTCTCGCAGGCTCTGGTCATGTCCTTCAGTGAGGGCTGAAGCGTTCTGGATCTGGTTGGTCAGCGAGGTCAGCTGTGCCGCCATGTCTTCCAAAGTGTCCCCATTGGCCCGGGCTAAAGCTGAGTTGTTGGCTGCCAGCACCTGGAGGTTCTGGACCTTCTCCTTTAGCCAGTCTGTGTCAGCCTGTGCCTGTCTGGCTGTCTGTTGCAGACCCTGATAGTCATTTTTCAGCTTCTGCACAGCCTGGCCTGCATCCTCCACCGTCTTCTGAAGGCTGCTGAGCAGACTGCGCTGCTGGGCCTGTGTGATGTTCAGGGCATTGATGCTCACCTGGGATTGACCCTGCACCCTAACCTGGCCCTGGAGCTCTGACTGGAGTCGTGCGGTGTCTGTCTGAAGGTCATCGATCATGCTGCTGTAGGAGGTCAGGGTCCGGTTGACCCCACGCAGTGAGGCGGCATTGCCGTCCAGAATGCTCTGCAATGAGACGTGGCCATTTTGCATGTCCTCTCCTGTTATCTTAAGTTCATCCAGCATAGCCCGGTTGCCAGTGGCCCTCAGGGCAATGTCATTAAGTTGGTTCTGTAATGTCTGGAGGTCTGACTTGAAGGTCTGGATTTCACTGGTGGCATTATCTGACTTCTCCCCTGCCTGATCATCTGAGAAAATGACACCGAAAACAACAAATATTATCCCTATTATCATTAAATGAAAAAAGCCACCCATCATTGAAATATAATTTCTTGTGAATAGGATTCACCTAGTTTCTTTAAGTCTGTCTCCACAGCAGTGATCTTGCCTCCGTAGTTCTGCATGCCCTCTGTCACATTGTCCATTCTCTGCACCACTGCAGGGAAAGAGAATTATGTTATTAATTAAATAAGCTTTTTTGTTTTATTAACTGGAAAATACAAACACATGAAGAAAAAATGAAGATTGCAATGAAATGGATAGTATCACAAAACTGTTATATTACTGTTTAATAAAAGGAATTCTTACACAACCATTACAGACACCAAGACACTAACACAGGAAATGCATTTCCTCTGGAATGTGGCCTTATATTAACTATGAGTTTCAATGAGGCTCTATGGGGGCCTGTGCTGTTCATTCTATATTAGCTGTTGCTGTCTGTCTGTCTGTCTTTTCATCTGTTGGTATATACATATATATATATATATTTTTTTTTTCTTCTTCCTGGATGTTTCCTTAGTTCCATAACCTCAAAGCTTAATGACCTCAAGCTATGATGATGTATACTTCAGCTCAGAGTATTCAGTTAAGCTAGTTTTGAACACTAGAGGGTGCTAGTGTACTCTGACCACTCAAGTACATACATGATCACTCAGGGGAGCCAAACTTTGGAACCAGTGTTAGATAGGGGCATGATATTCCTAAGTTTATTGCAATTAGGCAGTTGTTTATCTGTTATCCGATATGAATCTCCATTTTCAACTGGATTCAGCTGAGTACATTTGTAAATTTGACTTCATCGCTTTAAGCAATCACAAACACATGATAAATACCACATTAGAACACTTAAACTGTGGCTTCACCAAATTCCTCTTTTTCTCTCTCCACAACTGCAGTGAAGAGTCTCTCTCCTCTCCATGATGTTGTATTTTTCTATCTGTTTGAGGGTGTGTGAGAGTGGTTAAAAAAAACTTGAATGGAAAACATCTTAGGACTTTCTTGTCATCATTCCAGACATTGAAAACACAAAGCAAATACATGCTCTCGGGACAAACAAAAGCACAAGGGCCTGTTTCAAGCGGCTGATAGTCAAGTATCGGGAGCAGGAGTACACATGGGAGGTCAGTCAACTCCCTGCCCCTCATCTGGACCCTCCAATGAACTTTCTCTCTCAATCTCGTAATCCAATTTTATGTCTTTCAGGGATCACAGAACTCTTTATTAAATCTACTCCAACTGATCTGCACCCTTAGTGCTGTGGCCTTGACCCATGCACTTCTTAATATTAGAGACTCTCTGTGCTGTTATCAGTAAAGTAATTCAACCCTATCCACACAATGAAGAAGCAGCAAAATGCCTACAGTGCAATGTGAAACGTAAATGCCTTTAATTTCTAACACTATGTCCCTATCTTCCTGATCTCTCTCATAGTTCCCTATCTCCACTCTGCCCTTCTTTCCATCTTCCTCACCATCTACCCCCACTTTTCTCTGTATTGGGAAATGGGGCATTACAAGTTGTATAATGATGCTATTTTGAATAGGGCTTACTGGCTGCATACTATGACCCTTAGTATGAGCCACATAAGGCAGTTATCCAACCTGCAGATTATGCTGGTTGAATGTTGGAGGACCAGGAGGAGCTGTGCAGAATTCACAAGCATGCATTGGTAAGCCTGGTCTTTATTAGTTGACATGAATTTCTCCTGAATCAAGAGTTGAATAGCTCTGACTCAACATAACTGGGAAGTACGCAAGATTACACAACGTTATTTTAGCCAGTCATTATGAAACTGAAGCTTACCACTCTGAATGGAGAGGCCTCGCAGGTAACACCAATAAGGCAACAATCAGCAACATAAACTGAGTGCTAAGACTGAGAAACATCTATGGCATAGAGAGTTGTATTATAATTAGCTGTGGTTCTATATATGTTGCATTTTTGCATGAAGAAACAGATTTTTCTCTGTTTAATGTAACAACATAGCAAACACATTGACCATATTATATCCCCAGCAGATAGAGCTTCTGCTCCTGTTGTATGAAAGACACGAGTTAAATGGACCTAAGCTTTTGAAAACTATAAGGGAAGATCTTAAGAGATGGACAACAGTGCCCTTGATGTGGGGGGAGAGCAGAATTAATTAAAATGAACATACTCCTGAAATTATCTCCTCTCATCTCTGCAATTCCTATCAAGTTTCCACAGCAGTGGTTTCAGCAAATAAACAATTTATTTACTATGTTTTTTTTTTGTTTTGTTTTGATTTTAGTTTTTTTTTTGTGGAAAAATAGAAAACCTAGAGTAAGTCTGAAAAACATACCATCTCTAGACACAAGGATGGGTTAGCTATACCTGTGTTTATGCATATTATCTATCCTATAATGGCAGATTTATCATGGATTATCATGGACATACAAAAGACATTGTGTAGAATGTAACTGGAATAAGTAGATTTCTCTACTTGCCTCCCTCTGCTTTTACCTGAAAAGTAACAAAAATATTGATATTGATATTGATCTCTTGATTGTCCATTCATATGCGGTAGCTAAAAAACTTCACCAACATCTTAGTTTTTTGGTCTCTCCCTCCCCTCATGTCCAGTTTGTATGAACCCCTTATTTACTAACCTATCATCAACTAAGTATGGCAAGAAAATAATATTATTACAGTCTTTCAGATGATGATTACTAATTTCAATGAACTGAAAAGGCATCACAAATTAAACAACTCATTTTTTTCCCAATACAGCTTAAAATCATATTAAAGACACTACGTGTCTAAGGGTATTATCCTCAGTCATAAAGATTCTGTTGATAAGCAATTGTTGGAGACAGTCAATCATGAAGGAGTGGTTTCTAAATCATATAAATTATGATCCCACACCACTTACAACTCTTGTACAGCGATTAAGTCACAGCGGGAGAAAGCGCTGGGAGTATTTCTCACCACAGATCAACGGGAAACAATTTTGTGACGCTCAAATTACATCTTGTGAGGTGCAAAGTTATCGAGGTTAAAAAATATATTTAGATTATATATAACTCCAGAAAAATTAAGGAAAATGCATGGAAATGTTTTGAATTTATGTTGGTGTGGCTGTAGTGGGACAGGTATACCTACTATATACATCAATTGTGGGACAGTCCAGCAGTAAAAAGATTCTGAGTTGATGTTCTACATTTCTGAAAGGCAGAATGAGCAGGATTTGTTGTTGTGCTTTGTAAATGCAGCATTAAAGGTTGTCCCCTCCGCCCTGCCTAAGTTACATGCTGGCTGGCACCTACCTGTCCCACAGAAAACAGGCCATCACCTCGTCACTCTTCAGTGCCCACCAGAGGGTGAAAGCCAACCTCAGATTAACTCTCACTGTGGAACGAGCTTTGTCCACTTGGTGTTTTGCCTCGCTACATTTCCTTTTTTTCCACAATCTGCATTCGCGATATTTATAGCTTCCTATTTGATGTCATGCTATCATTCTGGCGCTACACACTGTTATTGGCTGTGCGCTACACACCCACTGCCCAAAGGCTGATGATAGGCTCATAAGTGATGACTTAGAGGGATTATTTTTGTGTAACTTGTTTTTAGGAAAATCCTACTCACTTTGCCTTTAAATTATACTTTGTGTGTTTTTTGAGCAGTGAGGTAGATGGAATCAGTTCACAAATGATGCAACAGCTGATTGGATTAGCACGTCTCTCGCTGAGGACAAGACTCATCCACTGGAGAGTGGAAAGTCAGGACTCAACTGTTTCTTTTTTTGAGAACTGTTTCAAGGAATATCTGGACTTTGTCTCAATGTAACAAGCAGCCACAACTCTTCAAAACTTGGACAGTGGACCTGAAGGTCCTTAGACTTCAGTGAGGTCATTCTTGAACAAATTACATCATCATCTAGATACACATTCTTGTGGAGATTTGTTTATTGGTGGAGATTATTATTTTATTGTTTTTTTTTTCTTCTGTATATAGCTCAACAAGTGAATGATGACTGACTGCATTTTGCATCCAGGTTGCTCTCTAAAATTAGTTGAAATAGCATGGAAATGATGTTTGTGTTAAAATGATATGGAATTGATATGTATGTGCGGTAACATAAGTAAACAAACTGTTGGCTGTTGGGTAGGTGTCCTGTCCATCTTTTCGGGATCTTGGTGCTGGGTACCTGACCTTGTGCGGGCTTCCTCCTTCTTTTTTTATGCATATGTGTGTGTACATGTGTATATGTATGTATAGTTAATTTAAATTAACAAAGGGAATAGAAAACGAAACCAACTAAATTAGCAGTGGTTGTAGGTGCTGTGTGTATATGCTGTACAACAGAAATACAAGACATAAAACCCACTTTCAATTGGTTTGTTGCAAAATCAAACAATTTTGGACACTTGCAGCCATTTGTGAGTCAACCTGTGGTTCATGAGACAACAAATTGCTACCAAGCCATAAAATCTCCTCCAAGTTGTTAAGCCAGGGTGGTCGCTGCATGGTCATCTGGTAGACATTATACCCAAACCATCAAATTCACATGGGCTCCATGCTAACCAAGAGCATCAAGTGCCTCCTGCAACAATACAAACAGTACTGGCAAGGCATGATTTGAGCTTGTTGAGCATTTATTTTATTAATCCCTCATGGGAGAAATTGTTTTCGCCGGCTGGTTGGGGTCAGACAGGTTGCGGTGCCCCTGGCGAAGGTAAGCGTTCAGTGTTTGGCTCACGGATACTTTCACAGGTATGGCTTTCTGTTCTTTCACTTGGGGTTACAAAACTGCGCACGCTGCTTGGGTCTACTCGTTGTACTCTAATTTATCATGATGTGTTAGGACATGTTTAATCTAGGACGATACACAAAATGCATTCCATGGTGATAGCCATTTAGATACTATCTAGGATGGTTTCCTGTGTCTATGTAACACAGCTTGTGTTAGGATTGAAGAACAGTGAAAAGAGTAAGAATAGTAAAAATGTTGCAACAAGGACAACATTGCATAAGAAATGTGTTTCCTATCTGAGTCTTTGTTTAAGCTCTGAAAAATAGCAGCTCAACTGAGAGTAAACAATTAATTCTGTCAAGGGAGTCTCTGTTCAAGTGGTAAATCTTGGAGGCTGGATCTCTCCTGACTTGGCTGGATATGGTTTTTCATTCTGTTGCCAGAATGAAAATGTGACTATTCAACTAACATCCAGACTCAGAAAGAGAGAGAGAGAGAGAGAGAGAGAGAGAGAGAGAGAGACAGAGACAGAGAGACAGAGACAGAGAGACAGAGAGAGAGTCTGTTGGGGGTTGAGGGGTGTTAGCTATGTCAGTTAGGAATTTAAGGCGATAATTCTCATTTTTTACATCTTACCCCATACCTCAGTATGAGCCCATACATATTATAACTGTGAAGCAATAATTTACACTGAGCTGGCAACAATGTGGAAACCAAACCTATATGAATACATATTGAGCTTGAGTGGATACAAGCAAGTCCTATGAAGGATCCTCCTGCTGCTGCTGCTGCTGCTGCTGATGATGACACATAAATGCATCTGCTAACACTGATGGCCAATTAATCCCACACTGAAGACATGCAACTTCACATATGAAACAATCACTGATGTACAAGAGCATCAGGTTTGATCCTCCATGCTCCACTGATAGTTAAAGTATTGAACTCAACATTCAGTGGATGTGCATCCTCATGGGTGCCATGGGACATTCCTTGAGATCTTTGGGGGTTTAGGTGAGAATAAGTTAGAACATGGCAAACAGCCTTTGGCAGGGTGAGTAGACTCAAATGAAAGGTGTGAATTTTATTTTTCCCAGTGATACATTTTCAAAGTTACAAAGTTATCAGGGTTTCAGAAAGCCAAATGTCAGACTTTTTAATGCTATCTGGAACTGAATTTAAAATCAATTTGAAAACAAAATGAAGACAAAAAACTCACAAGACCTGCTTATTTCTGATTGAACACAGCTTTTTTTTAAGTTTTGAAGCTGTTAATGGGTATAGTAAAATAAAAGACAACAAGAAATTAATTGTTGAGCGATATGAAGTGCCACTGTGTTTAAGATAAATACAAATGAGAAAACAATATATAAATCATTGATATACAATAGGTCTTTTAATAATTTAAATATCTGTAGACAATTTTAAGGCGTTTCCTGCAGTCCTCCACTTCAGCACTAGGATGGACAGGTGGTTGAAGGACCATACCAGTGATTTTGAATGTTTGGCCAATTTACCTAAATTTCCCACATTTTTACATTGCAACAAACCATTTTGCAAATCATACAGGGGTGCTAAAGGTTTCTCAAGATATAACAGAAATCCCTCTATTTTCAAATTTGAATTTTTTGTCGAAACACCAAGCTTATAATGTTCTGCTTCTGTGGCTAACAAAGTTGTCACCAGTCAAAAACCACAGAACTGATAACTGGCTGCGGAAATTTTCCAGTGGAAACTGTGTCACTCTGCCCCAATTTCAAGTCATCAAAACAAAACAGTGCCACTGCTTTTGGGAAAACTAATGTGGACGACTTTATTACAGTGATGGAGTCTCTGAAAGTTCATTTTCATATTATAGTGGAACAAATGGAAACCAGTGACTGGATAAAAGGTAGAAAAAAAGGTATCAGAGTTCTAAAATACGACTGCTTGTTTTGGGAAAAGATGAGCATAAATGTGAAGTTTACACATTTTGTGGATATTAGGCTTAACATGGGAAACCACTGGTGTGGTCCTATAAGATGCTGTCTTTGAGATCTAATGGGTGTGTGGGTTCAAAACCTTGACCTATGGTTTATTCTATGATATTCCATCACAAATACTGCCTAGATGCTCTACTGTATGAAGGCAATGCAACTGCCTTATTATTACAGTTTGGAGCTTCTTGCCTGACCTTCTCATATTTGAGCAGTTAAGCACTGAATATAAGACTTCATAGCTATGGATCTCCACAATACTACTACTGCAAGAAAATTTTTATATGTAAGATCAAAGTTACCTTTCAAATCTCATGAAAAACATGCAACACTTTCATATCATATGACTTGTATCTTTGATTTCAGTCTCTACTTACCTTTGTATCCAAGCACAGCCACTGCTATGGTGAGCAGGGCACATAGCACATAGAGCAGTGCAATGGCCGCCCTCAGTGCCCAGTCATTTTTACACTTGGTGCACTCCGTGCCCTCCTGGATCCCTGAAACACACAACAGCATTCGTGTAAATAGTCGATGTATAAAGGTAAGTAGTGCTTCAGGTCATGTTTCTTCACTCTAAAGAAAGAATGTAATGTTGAGAATCAGTAGTAATGTAATTGTGTAACTGGAACAAAGAGTTTATAAAAGCCTGCCAGCTGTTTCATTCAAAAAATGACATTTTTTCCCTTTTCATCATTGACTTGAGTTCTGCATTTCTAAAGAAGAACAAGCTGTGCCTCTCTTTAGCCAAGTGTCAATTGAAAACATTTGCCCTCATGAATAGGCAAGAGGACTCACTATGAAACGGAGTAGCTTTTTTTTTTAGAACACAAACAACTGCACATGTGTTAGCCATACGGCAGAAGGGACAGAAACAAAACAGAAAGGCACCATTCTCGTTTTTTGTCATTCCTCATTGTCCCTCAACCTCAAATTACCTCAGTGCAGAGAAATTATTAGTCATTCGCAATACTCATCTTCACTGGTCCGGAGCTAGTTCCTTGAAAATCACCAACACCATGTGATGCTTAACATTATGGATTGTAATATGAACAGGAAGTTTGCTTGACTTCATGGAAACTGACCCAGTGGCCTCTGGCAAGCAGAGCGAGAGGGCAGCTGGTATAGTCACCACAGGCAATAAAGCACTTTCTGTAGCTGGACTAGTCTTTTAATCAGATTTGCCTGGGGAGGGAGAATTTATGGAAACCTGTAATCCTATACCAGACAGGAAGCTGACGAAAGCAACGGTTTAAGTCAGAGCAATAACAATGCTTTGGAAAACTATGAATACACTTCAATTGTGCTAATAACAACCAGATCTTGAACTGATGGTAACCTGAAACAAGACTTAAATGAATTTCTAAGACACTGCATGGTTCACTACATGGAATGAGTTTTTTTTCCTTTGTGAAATAAACACGTTTTTTGTAAGTAAAGTTGAGCAGTTTGGTTGTTTCCCCATGGCAATTCGAGGTCATAAACATGATACCGTGAATGTTGGAAATGAGATCAACAATTTGCACAACATATTCCTGAGTTGGACCACTGCAATCATGTCTCAAATTTTGAACAAAAATTATGCTCATCCTTTCTAGTATAAAATGGAATGTTTTTGTTGATGGATCATTATTTCCTCATGAACCACTGCAGTGATCTTGAAATGAACAAACAGAACAATATCACAGTATGCAATATAATATATATCTCTGTTGATAGCAGAGAATGTCTTAAAGCAACATCATCCACGAAAGGCACCAGGCTGTTGGCAGAGATGTGCCCCACGGTATTCTGGGTATTGTTTCCACCAGGAGAAGCTGCAGACATTCCACAGCTGGACTCACATCCTCATTTGACTTCCCCCTCCAAACAGTATCAGAGGCCTGGCTCTATCTCCTGGCAGCCCTTTTAACCAGCGAGTCTGTGGTCAGTCACGTCATCCGTGGTGGGACTGGGTCTGGAGCCATAGGAGGCTGCTTCCCTCTCAGTCAGAGGTGGGCCAGACCACCAGAGGGGCAGATGGGGGTTTGGCCTCTCAGCCTTGGACCCACACATCTGTGAAAACATCATGGCTGACCGCCTCAAAGAGGCCCAGCCGTGGACGCAGACGTGGATACGCAGGCCACTGTTGTCCTTATGTGTACTGAGAGCTTCATGTTCGGAGCGCTCGATCAGAGCCCCCCCACCGGGCAGCACCGCATGCTGCTTGAAGCACAACATCACACCATGTAAACAAGCAGCCGGCAGTCTGAAGCTCCGGGTCAAGAGCAAGGCGGACGTGGTATTTCTGTGTGTATCAAAGTTAGGACCATACTTCAAAAACACTTAGTGGCAAGGATCACATGTGTGGGTAAATGGGTTGTCCAAACATGTTGTTTGTTGTTCCTGCAGGATCACTGATGCACAACTGCATTCTTATCATCCCAACCAATAGGATCACCCTGACTTTCAGTATGCCTGGTGTTTCGCAACAGTTCATCCAGTAATATCTTTGCAAAACTTGGTAGCACAAACTTAAAAGAACAGACAAACCTATTCCACCAAGCACCAAACCCTGTGTTTTTCTACCCAGGACTTCCCACACAAAAACAAGTGGGTTACAGTGTTTACACTTGCACAAGTCCTGGACTGCATATTTTTACCTCTGGGTCAACTAGTGTCACAATCTTCCTGACTGAAACACAGCATTACAGCTACACTATGAATATAAGTCAAGGTTTGATATCCAAAAGATGGTGATGTATTAGTAATTTATCATATTGCACGGGTTAAAGTTACACGAAGGTCAAGATTGTCTCCCTAAAATTTGGAGCATGTCCCACAATTACGCCTTAAACAGGCTGCAAATGAACAGGTGGCCTGTTTACATCGATGCTGCTGGGAGCTGAAGCCATTAATTACCCAGGAATGTTTCAGGGTTCAGAATGCAGGACTGAGATGCAGGCTGACCTGTTAATACTGACCTCAAATCCCAGGTGGCATTAGGATTTTTAGCCCAGAGAAAGGTTGAATTAAGGTGAAAATGTTTTAAAAAATTGTCAGATTGTGTGATGGGATCTTGCCTTGCTAAATTGCGCTGCACTTGGACTTCTTTTCAAGCTCGTGTGGTGTTTATATATTGTATATTGGTCAGTATGTCATTACTGCCTGTTGTGTTCTTAGTAGTTACTGAGCATAATAGAGTCATAACCACATCTTAACATTAACCATACTCCATGATTATACCTCAAACATTATTACACTGCCAAAATTTGTTTGGAGTCTACAATTTAATACAGGGTCACATGATCAGCTGTTCCCCAACCTGTCACTCTGAACGACAACTTGCCCACAATGTCATTTTTTTTTTGTCTGGGACGGCAAAATTGTAACCAAAGTCAGCCAAAATTGCTCTGAATGTGGTGAGCTTAACCAACAGACAGAATAACTCTGTAGCGCACGGGTCTGAATGAGACATTTTCTGTGGTCTCTCTGTACTGAACTGAACTGTTAATAGGTTGTCAAACAGACCAACACTGTCTCTGTTTAGCTTTGACAAATAAATCTACTGGGTCTCCATATCAATACTACTGTAGGTGTGGGCCATATAGTAAATGTTTCAGTGGCTTTTTTAGAATATTTGGCAGAGGTTTTGCCACGCCAGATTTTAAAGTAAGTGGCAAAATATTAAGGAAATCATAATAAAGGATTTCAACCATTAAAGATCCCTTTTTTATTTTTAAATAAGACCAGAGAGCGTAAATCACATTCAAACATCCTGACTATGTGAACAACTTATGTCTGATAAAAAGAACATCACATAGAACTTTATGATTCCAAGCTCGAGTGTTTTTTTTTCTTTTTTTTTTTTCTTGGAAAATATGATTTGAGCAGGCCTGACTGACATATCCGCCTTCATGCACCTCATTACTCAATAAGTGTCAAATGTCATATTCATAAAACCATTGTGGCCGCTCGCTGTCTGTGCATGAAATACCACAGTACATAAACATGCTGACACATACATATCATGAGCTAAGTGAAAACACACTGGTAACCCAACTGGCTTGGTGCAGAGCACAGGGGGGCCTGAGCTCTACAGGCCACAGAAGCTGGACTGCAGCCAGGGCGTCCCAATCAACAAGCTGGAATCTGGCCAGACAATCCCCAAGAGGTGAATAAATACCAGAAAAACCTAGAGGGAACGGAGGTATGGAGGAAGACACTGTGTTTCATATAGTATTGCTATCAGGTGAAAACCTCGTTCCGCCAGTTCTGACGGTTTCTCTGTTTTTGCATGAATTGATGGTTTATATAGCAATTCATCAGTTGAGCTTTGGGCTGAGGAAACCCAATCAAGTTTTTCATTTGTCGTTAGCAATATGCACTATATGCAGCTCGCAGGCCAGATGCACTAGAGTAAGAGTGCAAAAGTACTCCAAGTACATATGGAGCACTAATTGTGTGCCCACTCTTAGGAACTTAAAGGTAGTTGTTTGTGTGCTTCAAACTCAGTAAAGTGCATGTTATAGGAGTTCCGCTTTATCACTGTTAATGAGCTAACCACTATATAAAGGGCAGAGAGAAAAAGAAACCGAGAGTGAGAAAAAACATAAGGGAGAGAGAGAGAGAGAGAGATGGGGGCAGTTTACTGTGGTGTCTGTGAAACAGCTGTATTTCATTTGGACTCTGTGAGTCAGTCAAAAATGAAGAAGAAAAAAAAATCCTAACACTTATTCCCTTATTCCATGTACCTGCCATAGGACTGGCCTGCATGCCCTGTCTCACTCCCGGTTGGCAGTGGAAATTTCCATGGCAACACAAAGAAAGCCTGTACAGACTTGAGTCTTTTTGTGTGTGAAGAACCTTTGTGTGCAGTGTTAACGCTGTTATATACAGTAACTGGGTAAGGCTACCACAGGAACGCTTTCACTTCCCAGCCTTCCACTTTGCATCATATGAAGGCTGTGTATGGGCACAAGCCAGTGGCCAAAAGTGACAAACAGGTCAGCCGTAAAACGTTGGCAAATAGTGCATATTTGTCCTAAATCTCCAGAGTAAAAACACATTTTATATTTTTTCCCTGATCCGTTTTATGACTGTGTGGTACAGACACTCGTCTACAAAGGGATATGAAGTCAAAAATACAATTACAAGGCTCCGAATTACCTTCGTTTATCTAGTAGTTGCATGGCTTTGTAATTATCACAAATAGCCTTGTGCTAATTATTTCAACAGAACAAAGCACACCCAGCAGTAAACACACCAATTTGTGTAAAACATAAATGCCAAGGTGGGCAATTGAGCATGAAATAAAATTTCTGAAACAAAACAGTTTTGCATCACAGTGATTTTTTTTTTTTTTTTTTGGCATTTCACTTCTTCATTACTTCACTTGTACTACATAGCAAAACACATATACATAAATGATTTCAATCCAAGTGGTCTTACATAACTAAATGGGTAAAACTCAGCAATAACACGGGATAGGATTCCATTGCAGCCAACCATGCAAAAAAATCTGACGTTACTGTATGACATTTTATATAAAACTGTCCAACAAATTTATAGGGTGTCCCATACAATTAAAGTCAAATCACACACATTTACATACATTTTAGGACAACTGGCTTTTTAGAGCTGCACCAGGCAACTTTGCACATTAGCGGCTCCAAATGGCAACAAGTGATAACCGCTATAAGACTTTGAGCTTCCACAAATCCTTTAATGTGACGTCAATAAACTGCATGCAGCACACTCATGTTTACCACTGTCCCAGCTGCTCTGTGGTCACTTTAGACCAAATAATTCTAAAAGGGGACAGAGAGAGGCAAAACATTCAATGCTGCTGAGCCCAGCTTTCTGTGGACAGAGCTCACTTGCTGAGTCTGGATTTTGTATTTCGGTCTTAAGTTTTGATTCATCACTTCCTGTGGGCGGAAAATCGACCATGCCCAACACCAGAACCTTACGGAAACAAATTGTAGGTCTCAACATGAGGGGGTGGGATGCTATTTACAATTGCCCTACACTGTGACTTAGGTTGATAAGATGCATGTGTGTTTTTACATAAATTATTGGCTAGTGTGGCTTTACAGAGCTCCTTTTGAGTTTATGCTCCAGACAACCTGACTGCTGAACCTATCATTCAGCAAACGGGGTGCCATGGGGTCATCACGGTGGACTCCTCTGTAGCCCCTGTTACAACCCCAGCATTAACAGCCGCCAAATGGAATGTTAACAAGTAAACACTCTCCGGCAGGGGAAGTTACCACTGAGACAAATTACCAAAACATTAGGGTCCTTGAATCGCTGAGCTAGCCTAGCACGCAATGGCAGCTTTTTTTTTTTTTTCACTTGCCGTTAACAGGTTTATGACACTTTAAATTGGGGCTGGCCCTCTGGAGCATCTGGACCTTGTTACAGTGGACCCAAATCAAAGGACGCATGAAAACATTTGATACATCATCCTTTCATGTCAGGGATCCTAAGAACGAGCGGCAAAGGACTGTGGACTGCCTGTATTTTGGTGCGATGGATGTTTTTATAGAATGACTGTTTTCATGATATGTAAAGATATCAGTGGCTTGTGGTCAGAGATCTGTATGTTAAGGCTGTTTAGAGAAAGGTAATGTATGGAGGACTGTATGTCTGAACAGGATGGACCCCCTCTCATACAAACACACTGCCCAGAGCTGACAGAGTAGCATCCTTTGAAGGCTGTGGCCACAGACCATAAGATAAACACCATACTGGGACATATAGATGTACTCCTGAGCTCACTATCATCCCTCAATCTAGTTTTTGAAAAAACATTTTTAGGCATTTCTACTTTATTAGACAGATATAGTGGAGAGAGACAGGAAAGCCAGGGCACAACATACAGCAAAGGGTCTGGGCTGGAAACAAACCCAGGCCACTGCGGCTTAATGTCAGTTTTACATGAAATGAGCTCTACACAGTGAGCTACCATCTCTGCCAACTGGATATAGCTGAGATAAGGTTGGAATTCACTGAGCGCTATAGCCTAGGGCTGATTAGTACTGACTGTAACCATTCTTTTGTACCATTGATGAATTGATGATGAATCCCGCCAATTCAACGGCATCAGTCTGCTAAAAGAAATAAAGTTACTCTGACCGTGAATGGAACTGATGTGAAATGTGCTGAATCTAGTATCACCATTCTTAAAAAATAAGATCTAACGTTGTGTTATTGCGACAGAATACTTTTTTGGTCAATTATGTTTTTTGTTGAGTGATTCTTTTGTCTGATTTTGTCACATTTCAAAGTACACTACACAAAACTGACAAGAGATGATTAAAGTAAGGACCATTTAGACTCAGCTGACAAAAAAAACAAACAAACAAACAAACAAAAAAAACTGGAAACACATGTAATTTATCAGTGAGTCAGGTTAACCATAAGAACTATGTAGACTCATTAATGTAGAATCAACCATGTAACTCTAAATCACTGCTTTTTATTATTATTTTTTTCTCTGTAAAGTGCTACTCACTAATTATACTACTCTACATGTCCTGAACAGATAAAGTGATTTGAATTGAACTGAACTAAAGTCTGAATAACAATTTTAGTGCACCTTTCAGAGGAAAAAAACATAGTCCTCTACTGTATACTGCATGTGTTTATTTGATGGACATAATGAATGGAATTGATGGTTCAGTTTATGGTTTACACACTCAAAAGGAACTTGATCTTGAAAAAATGCCAATTGTGAATTGAGAATCACTTTGAGTCGCTTTGAGGCCTAAGATTCACTCCCTTTGTACCTTCTTAACTTTTTTTCGTGAATATTTCTATTATAGTATGAACAACGACAATGTGTGTAGTGTAATGTAATGCATAATATAGGCAGTTTGGAGGCTGAGAAAGGACTTGCAACTGCTGAATTTTTAAGCCTCTGTTATCTGTACCAATATTCACAACTTTGTGCTCAAATTCTCCTTGATCCATGTTTCACTGCAAAGCAACTGTGTTTACTTCTTGCTGGCTGCCACCTGCTCCACATGCCACGCAAAAACATTCACAGATGAGTCTTCACTACAAGGATCACATAGAAGCCAGGCCCTGCAGGACACTGGCCTGGTTACAGACACGTGCAAGTCATGTTAAAAAAAAGAAAAGAAAAGAAAAAAAAATAGAGAGAAATACTTTGGAAACTTCGACAATAATTTGGTTTTGACAGCAGAGTGTCCACTGACAGAAAAGTGCAAAAGGAAAAAATGCTCTCCTTTAGTGGAACAGTGGAACAGATCTCAGGCTTAAGGGAAAGTTTTATGGCGTACTTCTTGTTAGCTGAGCAGGCTGCTGCTTCTTCAGAGTGCTAAAAGGCAAAAACAGGGCCTAATTGGTAGATAAAACTGTTAGATGGTCTATAAAAATGGGGATTCGGTTCCAGTGAAGCAGTGGACGTGGAGCTGATTAGATCTGGTTTTGTCATCCCATCTGTGCTTGGTTAAAGGAAGACACACTACGATAAATAAGTCATTTATCTTAATCTCAAGAGTCTGACTGTAAAGCACGCAATGCCTCATAAACAGTGCCGGGCCACTGTAATAGGGATGCTTTGTAAGGTAGGATTGGATATCAACAAAGTCTTCCCGTCAGCAGTTTCCATAAAAGACTGAAATCGAGGCTCACGATGTGTGTCCACAGGTCAGACTGTGGATTGTGAGATTTGGAGTGAATAGTTGGAGTCACATCTGCTGCCACAAGTTGTAGGGGAAAAAGCGTTAACTATCGACTGCATTATGGAATACAAGATCAGATGTAGCTCCAACAGAGGCTGGCACGCGGTGGTGGTTTTGGCAGGGGCTTTTTTGTGGAATTGTGAATTAATATTCCCGGGGTAAGCTGTAAAATTTGGACTCAAATAGCACCTGCATCTACATTATGAAAGAGGAATGCTCTTGAAAGGGCACACTTAAGTTCACAAATACACACACAAACACACACACACAGAACTTACAAGATGCTAATTGATGATAAATTGTGTTTCAACATCTCATTCACACTTAATAATTCAAAATGTACATCGCTGGTTGTAAGCACTTCAGCTGTGGCCACATTTTAAAACTCTGCTGTAAGAATGAGCCCAAGCCAACCATGACTTGGAGAAAACATTCAGCCCAGCCTTGTGCTGGCAAGGGACTAATCAACATAACTACGTCGTGGTTCCACTTAACAGGTTGGAAGATAAATACAAGTCAAGCCTGAGAATCCATTAAGCAAATGAAAGCACACCTCTGCACAACACTGCTGTAAAACTGAATTTTCTTTGCTTTTGAGCAGCTAAGGCGAATGGTGAGTCAGGGTTTGAAAACACTTACGCATTGAATTCCAAGGAGTTCTTACTCTTCCACAGAACTGCCTAATGCCAGCTTTTCATACAGCCTGTGCACCTGGAACAGTGTATCTCCAAACACAATGTAGGACATTTTCAATAAGGACAAGCTCCCCCTTTAAGGCAGGGATTTCTCAATTACCATCATTCACATGCATGCATTTAGAAAAACAACATGGAGGCCATAAACTACTTTTATTGGCCTGTGTGGAGAGCAAGAGAGACCCCCTGGCTCCTTATGCTCATGTTCCAGTGCTGGCATGTTAGAATGAGGTCATTTCAAGTGAAGCAGGACCATGTGAAGCTCGGGGACACAAAAAGAGGGAGAGAGACACAGAAAGTCTTATTGATCCACGTGGACACCTCATCATCTAGCCTCTGACTTGTAACTTGTGGAAATGTACATAATGTGCACTATGCCTAGTTACACGAAAGCGATCCAGTTTGTTTTCATTTTAATCTTGAAAAATAAGAATTACTGTCAAACAAACAAAACACAATCAAATCCCTTTTTTTCTTGAATCAGGTCTGGCAAAAAAATGCATGCATTAAGTAATACTAACCCTCAGGAGGGGCTCAACAGGGTCACTCTCATGACTAAGTCAGAGTAAAAGACCCCAGTCACAACCTCCTGTGGAACTTGGTATATTGTAGCCCCTCTACAGTGTGAATTAGTTCACTTATACTGTGCTCCACAGGGTTAGTGATTGATACAGCCTGCCAACACAAGAAAACATGGCTGTTTTTAAGTAGTCCCACAGGCCAAGTATTGATGAATTCAGTGATAGAACACACATTTTGAATAAAACTGTTTCCATGATTGGTTTAGGTCATTTACAGGGCCTAGTTAAGTGCACTACAGGGCCTATTAAAGCCAGTACCTTGGAATCAAGATCCAGGATGTTTTATTTTTTGACTGGAACCTCCATCCAACAATGTGCTGTGCCTCTGATGTCAAAATTTCGCAAGAGTACATTTTTCTCCAATATTCATTACTAGAAAAAAGTACAGCCTTAGGTTTCTGAAATATGGACTCTAAAAGTTTGATGCTCAACATAACACAATTTCATAATTAATTACAGCTTCAGTGGTGAAATTGCTCTTTCTAGAGAAAGGTCGCTTCTGGGGAAGATCATTACAGAATTTATGATGGCTTCCCGAAATGTAGCCTCACAGGACGGTGCCTTGGAAGACATCCAAAGATGAAATGTAACAGGTTCAAAAAACAGGACCTGCTCTTCCTGATCCCAGCCTCACCACAACACCATGAACACAAATAAGCCAGCACATTTTTTATCATGGGGCTGAAGAATATTTCATTACAACCACGTCCAAGCTCAAAACCACCGCTAGGGTGTAAAGCTCTGTGCAAAACAGCAGAGCTGTGCATGAGGGTAAGTCCACAGACCATCTGTGCTGTTGGGTTTTTTGCGGTGAGGCCTGCTGGGTGGCCCACCATCGAGACACTTAGATACTGAATCAGCAACCATCAACGCTCGGCTTGGTGATCAGCTTGGGTCTGCCCAGACTGAGCAGTGCTGTGCTCCATCCCATCACCGCATGCCACTTTCAAGCTTCATCACTCAGCAGAGCCAATAAAACCACAGTGTGGACCCAGCCAGCCGACCAGCCAAGTCTGGCTTCATTCCTTCTAGTGGAGAAAGATGCTGGCCACAGAGAAGACGGGATCTCGCTGCTTGGTCAGGCAAACATATCTATAACTGAGAGGTGGGTTATGTAATAATGTATTGAATCAAAATTTTCCACCTATAGATGCCATATTCAAATATAGTGAAATACATTTGTTAGAACTACTGCTATGAACTGTACAGCTAATCCTCAAAACATAAAAATTGCTGTCAGTATGTGCGGGCAGATGGAGCGAGCACTGACATTTTCCCTCGCAGCAGATGTGAATACACAAACAAATGCCTCACTTGAAACGTACATTTGAAACACTTGAGGGCTGAGTCAATGGAAAAACTCCATGTGGTTGACTTTTTCGCACAACATATGCAGCCATTTTTGAATATCTCCCCGAATGAAAAGTGGAGAAACATAAGCGAGAATAACATTGAGAGGTGTACTGGTTTCTGGCCAATGTAATCACAGCCGGAGCAACAAACGCACCATGCCTCTGTCATGGCCAGGTCTGAAACTGGAGGAGCGAGTAGTGCTGTGACTCACAACAGAACAAAGAAAAATACACATCTTTCATTTGAACCGTCTGCCTTTTTTCAAAGAGAGGAAGCACCGAAGTTGATGTTGGCCATCTCCAGGGCCAAAAGACGGAGGTTGAGGAACAAGCAGCACTTCTTCCCCGTGCCTGTCTTTTATTGAGACGGCTGAAAGAAAATGGAGTCAGGCACCTCCATCCCTCGTGTTATTTTTATGACTGAGCCTAAACCTGCTGGGAAAGGAAGGCTTTACCAAACACACATCATGGGAGAGGAGACATCCTATCAGATGACAGTGTGGTGCAGGGGTGTCATTATCATTGGCCAACGTGTCTTTGGGGACACGTCGCATGGAGTGGTGCAGAGGAGTATGGTGAGGTGGTTAGGCCAATCTCGGTCAAAACAATTATAACTATATATAACCACTGACTGACACTGGCTCTTCTCCAACTCCAGAACTGTCATGTTTCATAACTCAAATCTATTTGCAATGACATGTTGAGTTAGTGGGAGCCCTTTCTGTGATGCCTGCAAACATTTTTTTTCTCTGTTTATTTATCTAATAATGGCCTGCTAACATAAGGTGGAAATAAAAAGCAGCTGGAACGCATCTCAATCTCCAAGCTTGATAAAAACTGAATATACATGCTATAACTATATTTGAGAATTAGTGATTTCATATATTTTTGTGAAATGAAAATTCAAAGTTAAAAAAAATGATGGTATGCATCAAACAATGGAAGCTTTTGGGGGATTCTGCTGTGGTCTGATGTCTAAAAAATTATATTCAGGACGGACTTTTCTCTTCTGCAGCTTGAACACCAGAAAATGCAATATAGCTTATGTACAATAATTTGCTGTAGCTAATGTGTGTGAGGGGCCCAGCTGAGCTCACCAGATGCAGTAAGCAGCAAAATGGACGCTTGTGAAACTGAAACTAAAGACATTCTATCAAGTCTATCAAGTCCAACGAATTTTAAATCTGTTAAGGAAGGAAACATGAACAAGGCTGCTAGAAGTGTTTTGCTACAATCGTACTGTATGGGATCCCACAAATGAAAAGGGATTTTTTTCACAATCATAACTGTCTTCATTCGAGATTTGATGACCAAGCAGTCAGAGGCATATTATATAATAGTAAAACCTGCTGAATTCAAGTTCAAAAAATGCATCCTTTGCCTGTAATGCAACTTTTTAAAGTTACGTGATTTTATGATACAGCATTGTGTGGGAGTTATGAGCCAAATGGTATTTATCATAATCAGAGATAATATTTTTACATCACCACATTTCTAGGATTGACACATAAGGTTAGAAATGTTTAAGGGAGCTACAAAAAGCAACAGGCATCAGATCAAGAAAAAAAAAATTAGGCTACATATATGCTACAACAAGTTGTAATTCTCTATCATGAGCTTGAAGGAGAAAGCAGTAGCAACGTTTGGCTATGTGTAGCTACACACACGTGTGCTTCCCTGAACATGAAAACGAGCTCGATATGTCAAACTCCATCATAGCAAAAGTGAATTAACTGGTATTAATCAACAAGTAAGTAAATAAGTAATTTATTATATTTTACAGTTTTAAAAGGAAAAAGGTCAAACTTGCCATACCATATCCATAAGTCCAGACAAGACCTATCTAGTATCATGTCATGATATTTATATATTGATGTATTGTCCATCCCTTATTGCAACATCCTATTTGATAACATACAGCAATGTTATATGTTGTGTCCTGCCTACACTGAAACATGATGTGCACACATCTCTACTCTGTGGTAAGATGCAGGGTTTCGCCTTATTCCTATCACCATGTGCACTTCAACAGTTATCAGCGGTGTTAGGCGAGTGTTAAACAAAGGGCAGGGGCCCACAGAGCCGACCTGCAGTTGACCTAAGCCAGTACCCCCAGTAATGCTCTCAGCGAAGCCTCCATGGCATGCTTTCCTCTGGCCCCCACCAGGACATGATGATTTGTGCCCTGTCTGGGATGTATTCCCGCCTACCTGTCATTGGTCAAACCAGGACTGACCCACCACTCTTTTGACCAGTCACAGACCACTTCACCGCAAAAGGCAAACTTTGCAGGTCTGGAAAGAGATCGACAGCACGTCAACACTGCAGTGTTCTGTCTTGGACAAAACACTGTTCTGTATGTCTTCATTTTTTTTT
>OMLB01026177.1:29685-41730 GCA_900302555.1 Myripristis jacobus
CCCCAGTAGGCCTACTTTTTTTTCAAACAGTAAAAACTTCCAACAACACATTTAAGATATACAAACTGGCCCCCAAAATAATAATAATAACAATGCCTATACCTGCAAATCAGCCTAAGCGCACAAACAGCTCTAAAAGTTAAAATGTTGACACCAAACTGTGACTCAAAAGTTGTTTCCCTGCACGCCGACTCACTCTCCGGGTTGTAATAATGTGTTATGGCTCTACTGTGAAAAGTTCACTTAGTGTAGGTTAGTGTTTGATGTGCAGCAGCGACCAGATGCAAAACAATCCCAAACCCGACTCCCCAAATTGAAACCAGATGTCACACGCAAAGTGTAGCCTACGCATTCCTCCCGTCTAGCGCTGGAAGAAAGAGTGCAGAAAATTGGCGCATAGGAAAGGGAGATAGGAATTCAGGAGCAGGCTGTAGCCTATTGATCATGTGGGGTGCAGTTGAGCTATTTTATGTTTCTGTTATTGATTCAGTCTCGTCATGAGCCTACCTTTCATTGTGTTTTACAGGACTCTACCGTTGCGAAGCAGTCGTTTGAAGTCACATCCACAGCATTGCAATGGCATTTGCTCAAAACATCCCTTGAGCGCCGCTGCACCTTAGATCACCGAGTCTCCCAATATCCACTGCCCTCGGGGAATAAAAAGGGGGGAAAAAGTTCAGAGCTCCATCAGTAACTGTTACCGCTGGGGACGACCTCCTTGTCAGCGCAGGTAACTACAATGCTGCACGTCAGATGCTGCGGGGGAGGAGGACTAAACTTTGGTGGAAGTTGCGCTGAGCGCTGAGCAGGAACCTTGGCGCTGCAGCAGCTGCAGAAAACGGGGGATGCTCCTATTTCTCTGGTAATTCGAAAAAGTGCTGAGGTGAGGGTGTATCTCCGTCCTGTACGGCACACTGGCACCCGCAGCCGAAAGCGGACAAACTCAAAGAGGTTGAGGAGTGAAGTGGTCCAAACGTGAGAGGAAGTGGTGCGCCCGTAGGGCTGCTTTGGGAAACCACGTGTTGCTCACATCTGTGCTCACCCTCCGCACCCCGGTCTCTTTCTCTCTCTCTCTCTCTCTCTGTGTGTGTGTGTGTGTGTGTGTGTGTGTGTGTGTGTGTGTGTTTGGGTTCAATAACATATGCCCCTGTCAATATAGCTATTTTCTAAATGCCGTTTGGCGCAGTAAAACGTGAAATAAAATGAAGTATTTCATAACATTTTCATGCAATTGAGTGCCATGATTGCACAGTGGATATAAAAAAAAAAATCCTCTTCGGAGCGCGTGCCTCTTTAAGTAGCTAAACTTAAAAACAAACAAACAAACAAAAAACAGATTCATCTCCATGAAGGACACTGCTCAGGGTCAAAATTTTCAAATAATAGAGATCCCCAAGATATTCTTTCTACTGCTGAATAAGGAAAATTGATTCTTTTTTTCAACCATACAACCATTTAACACTCATTCTGGTGTAATTTAGATGGATATAGGACTAATATATGGGATACATATATAATTATGATATTTTAATGTACGGGTTTAATCAAGGATGGTACATTTTAATCATGCTGATAGTTAGAAGATGTTTGGGAGGAACATCTACTCCCTCAAACTGAGTGTCATAGTTGTAGTGGGGCAGCTTTGGTGAAATATAATAAAACCATTAGTAAATTTACAGCCACATGTGAGCGAAAGTTAAATATTGCCTCTGACTTTCTCATGAACGTTAAAATATCCTGTGGCGCCACTATATAATTAATTATTCATACACGAATATGTGACGCAGTTAACCCCAAGCCTGTAATGAATGTGTTATGGAACTCCTTACGTACAGTTTTGTGACATGAATTCCAAAACTGTGGAAAGAGTTGCAGAAGTGGCGCACCTCAGACAATATGGATGGACTGTACCACTGTCATCACTCAGTTTCAGTCTACCAAAAAGGAAGTATTGCCATGAGCCCACAAAACACAATATGATTACCATGAGGGCATTTCTAAACATTGCCAGATGGGCTTTATCCCAGAAAAACTCAAAACTTGTGCCAAATCTCAAGCACATTTATTCCCGACATCTGCGGTCAGCCGTAAGCAACCATGAAGTTTGCTAAAAAATTAATTTATCCTCATGTACTAAAAGCTAAGCTGTTTCTCGGAATAGCTGCTTATTCTGCTGCTGGTTCCAATCAACTGCCATTTCTCACACATTCGATCCTCTGCTTTCTTGCACTTGCCTCATTGTCCTTTCATACTGAACAATGCCTTCGGCTGTACATTCCACCTTGACCCCTTTTTCGTGGAACGAGCTACCGTACAAGTGGCCTAGCAGATGTGTAACGTTCCCTCAAAGAAAACTCAACAAGGCCTTCAAGAAAGTGGTTCCCAGTCTATAACTGCTTCATCAATGGGCTCAGTGCCCTGTAAAGCTGCTTATCCTCTGCACCTGTTTATCTCTTCAGTCCAGACCTTCACGCTTTGATCATCACTGCAACCTGACACACGAGCACACCGTGAGCCTGTTATATGGACCTGCTGCAACACCTTGAAAGAGTTTATCAAGCCCTCTAAAAGCACAGACATGGACTCAGTGTCAAGTGGATTTTGTTCATCTGATGTTCACACGGTTCCTTGAGATGATTTTTGAAGACCAAACACTGATTTTCCCCGCAGCATCTCCTGAATATTAACCTCTCGAGAGAGTATGTGCTGTGTTTCCTTACACCCTACATAACTCAATGCATTTGGATGCATCTAATCTCACACCATTAGGCGTTTTTATGGTTAGCCATTTGGAGCCTAGGTCAGCTGTGGGAGAACGTGGGACGACCTCATCTCCTGGTAGGCTTATAGGAACCAGGTGTTGAGGGGGTCAGCAGGGCTGGGGACTGGGGTATAGCACTGGCTGTTACTGATTATCATCCAGAGAGGACCCTATTTTCGGGGTCACAGCATGCAAAGAGGGCACATTTTTGAGGGACCTAGGGCACCAGTGAAGAGATGGGGAAAGAGGAACCCTTTCACCCCATGCCCTTCACATTCCATCTGTGGCAGAGATGCTGAACATGGAGCTTCCTACTGGGAGGAATGTTTTCTTTTAATGATACTCTAATGATACTCTGGTTGCATCATGGTGATTGTTTACATTTTGCAGGTTGAGGATGGCCACAGGTTGTATTCAATGTGAGATCAGCTGTTTGGCAGGACACCAGCTGGGGAATCTTCTGTAATCATGTGACTTCTTATGATATTAAGGTGACTTAGTGCAAGGTGCACCATATGATGGTGTGATCCAAGCTAGATCTAAGCTTGTCTGACATGGGATTTTGAAAGCTAATGCAACATCAATGTCGTTAGACGTAAGCCACTCATAGTAAACAATTTATGATAGCATATGTGATACCATTATAGAACATCTGTATTTACATGCCAAAATAGCAAGAATTCAGTGTTTCCTTCAGTGTTTTGGCCTGTCATGGTGGATAGGCTTAAAAAAAACAGAACTGAACATAATTAAACCATAAAGTGAATAAATATCATCTGCAAAGAAAACAAAACTTTTGCATGATTCATGGACTGTTTTTATGTAATTTTGAGGGAGAAACCTCCATAATATTGGAAGCAGAGAGCGTGACTGACTGATATCCTACATTAAAAAAGGGCTAGTATTGGAATACCAACATATTTGTCTCACCCTGATCCAGAACAAAACCTTTTGGCAACCAATAAATGAAATTCACATGGATGATTTTCGTCCTCACTTTATTTTGAAAAAAAAAAAAAAAATGACATACGTTTCCACTATGGAATGTTTAACTAAGGACTTTTTTAGTTTTTTTTTTTTTTTCAGGTTTAGCCATTTTACCATTCACAGACAAAGTGTTTATTGTTGTTCTAATTCATAACTACATGACATCATGCATGCTGGAATAAATGTAACATATTGTTGATGTACCTCTAAAATATCAGATTTTCAGGAGCTAACAAAAACATGTTTGTTTTCAGCTTGCCCACCATGCATTTTGGGGTAAATTAACTAAATTCCATAAAAACCAAGTGAAGTATAATGTTTGCATTACAAAAAGAAACATATAATCATTCAATTAAAACATGACAATTACCAAAACTGGGAGTTGCTTGGTTTTCTTTTGACCACAGCAGTATGTAGTAGTAGCTACTTCTACCATGGTGACAAATCCCTCAGTAAATGAAGCCATAAAAAGTAATGCAATACAGAAAACAACACATAATCTGCATATGTGAGCAGCCTTATCATTGCGTGCTGAGCATGCTTTGCATTACTTGTGGAATCAAAGACCATCCTATATTGTGGGATCATTAAAGTAGATTTAGTGTACTCATGTGTGCTTACAAGACATATCAATACATCACAATGTTATGTTTCAGTGTGTGTGGAATATGCTGCTGTATTCTTTGCTGTAGCCATACAGTCCACCTTTTCCTGAGACATATGTCAAGTCTTCTGTGATTGTTTTGTTGCCAAAATGACACCTGCAGAAACATTATCAAATCATATCATTTTAATACAAACCATGTATCTCAGCTCATCATGTGAAGGACAGCATTCAGTTTCAGCGCTCCTCTGGTACGCTACTGAATCTTGATTATGTTCTTAATCCGTAACTGTGGCTTGAGAGTGCTCTGCCCTCTGGACTATAATGTGTGGTGGCATGGCTATGACCAAATATAAAATCTATATCTACTGTATATGCATGTACTATTTCTCTGGCCTGACCAAGTAATCTCTGCAACCTCTTATGCAAAACAAAGGTCTGTTGCAGTATGGACGGCTGGATTAGTGTGCATCACCGTCAGGCAAAGACTGTAATAGGATAAAGCTTGAGTGGAAAGAGCACAAATAGACCTGGGCAAGTAAAGATAACTGCAGCCGCTGTCCACACAGAGCATTTAGTTTCTCCTAACAGTGGAGAAGCACCTACAGTCTTCCACTGGTAAGTTACCTTTGCTTGTTATTTGTTTTTTTGTTTTTGTTTTTGTTTTGTTTTTTCTTTATGTGGAGATGTGTTTCTGTGGCAGGGTGTCATTAGTGAGTATTGTTCTTCTAGATGACATTTTGTATTGTTCAGTGCATATGAGAGTGTGGTTGCATATTGGTTTCAAAAAAGGTTCATATTAAATATTAATTTTTAAAGTAGTTATAGAGCTCTTGGTCCTGTCTTTCTATGGGTACCAGTCAGAAACTCCAGCTGGAGATGCTACCCCTGTAGATACAATAAGGAAGATTATTTGTATCTGCAGCATAAACCCTAATTAAATAAGATTATTGAGTATATCCCCATTGATCATAAATCCCCACTGGATGGCAAATTATGTTAATTCATGCATGGCTGAACTGGGGCAGCACCTCCAGTGAAGTGAGACAGACAAGGTTAACTTCACGCAGTTCAGTGACTAGTTAGCACATTAGCAAGTAAACACAATATGACCTCAATAGCTTCTCAAGGTTGTGTATACGTGTGTGTGAGTCTGTGTGCTTTTTGTGACTTCATGGAGCAAGACCTCTGACGAGTCACTCCTGGCACAGCAGATGGCCCAAACACAAAGCTTGCCAAGTTTTCAAGTTGAAGTGGACCCTTTAAAGTGTCTCACTAGGTGCTTTGCCCCCTACTGTTAACCTTTTAATGGTTTCCCTCCGAGTAAACAACCAAGGGTGAAGTTGCTGTCAGTCAGCTTAATGAACAAAAAGTGCACACAAGTGTCTAGAGTAGGGGGAAAGAAAGTGGTCTTACAGTACCCGTGGTTAAAATGATGCAGCCTTGTTCTGGATCATCACCAAAAACCTGAGAAAGTTCTCCAATCCAGCAAGCTATACTGATTACAATACTGTGCAGGTTAGAAGCGTTACTGCACATGACCAATTAGTATCACAGTGATTAAGAGTGATTACAAATTTGCAAAAATAAATCTTGAATGCAATGATGAAAATGCTTATCAGGACCATCAGGGGACCCTGGCACAGTTATTATCTCATATCCAAGTATGAGGGGCAGACTACTGTGTTTTTTCACAGCTAGACAGATGTGTAGCACCACCAAGTGGCAAGCCTACTTATGTGTTGCCATGTGTTGTTGATGTTTACCTACTTATGCTCAAGCTCAAATCCTATTAGCTATCTGGATCTGAGCAGAATGCACATACTGTTTTTTATTATTTGAATGTATGTGCATGCATGGCTGTGTACATATGTATGTACACATGTTTTCATGTGCACATATGTGGGTATATCTGTCAATCTGTCTGTGTGTAAATGTGCTTTGTCTGTATCAGTCAGTTTTACACATAACCACAGAAAAAGAGGCACACCCTGCAAGTTAGAAAGATTACTTTATAAAATAGTATCTGATATCCTCTGAAATTCAGTTTATCATTAGCAGTCATCTGTATGCATTCCTGAACCTAATTTTGGGGTTTCGTTTTACTGATTCAAATCAGTATTGCCAGGATGTAGTATAATCTTTTTCACAGTCATCTGGCTAACTTTCTAATCCTTGTTTTCTGAACTATTCCCCTCTTTATATCCTTCTAGACTGAGTTTTTCTCTTCAAGACTGTAACTGGGATCCAGCATGAAGATTCTGCTTGGTTTGGTTGCTCTGGTGGTGACACTGGATGTCATTCATTGTGCACCAGAGGACCAGCTTAAAGGCATCTCAGAGGACACCTTAAAGCGTGAGTTGGCACAGTTGCATCAAGTATTTCTCAAATGACCTCAACATCAGTGCCTGTATACTTGGCAACAATTTCTCCTTTAATAGCAGTGCTCATGTGCTGTCCTCGAAAGTTTGTGCAGCGCTTGCAGATCTTCCGATGCACTCTAACCACACTTATATAAATAAGCTACATGTGTAATATTGTTAAGAAAAGTGGTATGCAAATTATATTTAAGGTAATGATTAATAGATCTCACTCATTAATACACCTTCCCTCTCTTTCAGAGTTGTCCCTGGATGGTGAGAAGCTGGTGGATGAGGAAGTGAGGAGAGCTCTGTATGGGGTGAAGCAGATGAAGGAGGTGATGCTGAGGAATGAGGAGAAGCATGAGCACCTCATGAAGTCCCTCCAACACAGCAATGACAAGAAGAAGGTCAGGCTGCCATTAACTCAGCAGTGCCTCAGTTGTATTATTTGAAAATATGTGGCACCATGTTTTTTTATGGAACCTCCAGCACTGTCCTTTTCGAAACAGCCCACTATACAATAAGGATAGACTTAAGAATTGAAGTGTTTCCCTTATTGCCACCAGGGGGCAGCTCAGCTGGCTCGGGAGGTGACTGAGAAGCTGGAGGAGGCAGAGGAGCAGTGTAAGGACTCCCTCCAATCTGAGTGGGAGGCATGCAGACCCTGCCTGGAGGACGCATGCAAGACTTTCTATGTCTCCACCTGCCGCAGGGGGTTCGCCACTTTCCATGCCAAGGTTCGGAAACTACAGATTCAACTTTTCCTGCCTTAACCTCCAGACTCTCAAAATTATTGAGTTTTAGTAAGATGTGTGGTATAGTTGTACTGTCAGTTAAAATGCCATTAGGCTGACATCAAAAGAATTGCAAAAAGTGAAGAGAACCTCAGATTAGAGTGCACCAACCACTCTCTCTTTTGATGCACCAATGGCTTTTCAATTATTTGCCTTTATGATTCAAAGGTGTTTTTTTCAGCAAACCATTACAGCAGCAGATTTCACTATTACCCTCCCTCTGGTTGAACATGTGTCAGTCACTTACATCAGCTGCTGTTTGGCTGGAATGACAATCTGCATATTCTTGGATCATGATGGCACATCATTGAAACCAACAGATTTTTCAAATGCTAATTTTCCTTGAGAGAGTACAGATTTAACTAAATATATCCAACAAACCCTTTCCCCCCTTTCTTCACATAGGTTGAGAACTTCTTCCGCAAAGTGTCCAGCCGGTTTGGGCCTCGTGAGCCTCCCATAGAAGCCGGAGACATCCTAGTGAACCAGAGTGCTGACAATCCAGACATGGAGGTGGCCCGCATCGAGGATTCCTTTAAACGCCTTATGAGCAAGGTGGGCACATTGGTGGACCGCAGCGTTAACCTGGTCTCCAAGATGAGCAGCAAACTTGACAAAGTCCTCCAGAAGGCATTCCTCAACAAGACTGATGAGGGAGTGGAAGTGACCACCGCAGACCCCTTCGATCCAGCCCGTGACTCCGGTTTCCTGCAGGGGGTGGGCTTGGAGGAAGTGCTGGAGTCCTTCTTTGATTTTGGCAAGAGCGTGGTGGAGGAGTTTAGTGCCGTGGTGACCCAGGTGTTTGATGACCTCCATGAAGCAGTGGAGGAGGAGAAGGCAAAAGGTAGCGGGGGCATCAGTAGATAATTGGATTAGAGCAGTGATTCTTAATCATGTGCCATTGAGTCCTAAGACCAGCTGATTTCACTGATTAGTTCTCCCCCTGGTTGAATGTGCTAATCAGTAAGATCAGCTGGTTTAGTGATTGGCTGGAATGAAAGCCTACTCTTGGGCCTCTGTGACACCTGATGGAAAACCACTGTTGAGTAATCAGAAAATAATAGAACTTTACAAAATGTGCCATATAATAAATGTCGTAACTAGTCTTAGTGACTAGTTATGACATTTAAGCTGTTGCTCTTCATGACTGTAGACATCAGAAAGATCCAAACAAGATACCATTTAATACAAGAACTGTTGTCGGGCATTGCTGATTGTAGCTCTTTTTGTCTGGAGCAGAAAGGAAAAGTTTCCCCCGTTTCCTGCAGAACAGGAGGCTTTGCAGAGACCTGCGCAGACAGACCTCAGAGTGCTGGCAGCTACAGAACCGGTGTGAAGCCTGTCAGGGGACTTTACTCACAGGTGAAGTGCCCCCACACCCACATGAGATAGCTTGTAGTTACAGAAATACTTCAATGCATATATTCACATGTACTGATAGCTCATTTCACCCCTCTTTGTCTTCTCCTTAGAGTGCCCCAGTGTGCGGGAGCTGCATGTGGAGCTGGACGAGGTTTCCCAGCTGCTGGATGTGTCCAAAGAGCAGTATGAAGAGATCCTCTCTATTGTCCAGCAGCACACTGATGAAACGATCAACTGGCTCAGCAACATGGCTGCCGAATTCAGCTGGGTAGCTGAGATTGTGGGCAACAACAGCATCCCTGAACATGTCTTCCACATCACCACGGTGAGCAGGATGAGGTGGGGTGAAGGTGAATGAATAGAAAGACAGCACAACAGTGTATTATGAGGATAGTAAAAGACAGAAATTGTGAGCAATCATGCCCATTGTGTATGTCAATTATGCATTTTGATGATACCTAGTATTTTTTATATTATTATTAACATTCTATTTGCAATTTCTGATAAAACGAACACTGACGTCAGTGCCAAAGGAGGTCCAGAACAAATCAACAACAATACCAGAGCAAATGAAGTCCTGTCCAAGACAAAACCAAAATAGACAAAAAAATGTTTCTCAAGTTTCTTAAGGATCAGCAGATATGTGCATGCTCTGTAGGTACTCTGTACTGTACTGTACTTCATTGGATTAATGCATTGCACTTTGACTAGCCAGTGCCTAATCAGCTATGATGAAAGTGGCAGCAAATCAATTTGTAATAAACTGCACAAATTAAACTGGCACAAAGAAATGAGAAAGGTAAGCAAAAGTGGCTGGGGGAAATAATGACCATTATTATGATTGGAATGATGGTAAGTGTGTAAAATGACAATACTTCTCCCACACCCCAGGTGGTGCCAAAGAGCCATAATGAAGACGATGCATCTGCAGCAGAGACCAAGGTCGAGGTAAACATCCTGAACTCGCCCCCCCTCATCCTCTCTGTCCCGGGGGAGCTGGAGCTGGAGGACCCAGCCTTCATCCAGTTTGTGGCCCAGGAGGCTCTGGGCAAGTACAAGGACATGGTCAGGTGAGGACTTTAACTAAAAGGTTTAGGTTGTCAAGCTGGATAGTATTATGTGCTTGCTGTTTAAATCTGACCCATGACCTGCACCACCCTTTATCTCTTCTGTCTCTCATCTGTCAACTCTGATGAAGACAGGGGAAAAATACATGTGGTCATTACAGACTAGACATTCATCTGAGTTGTTATGTTGATTTGTTTTTGGCGTGCTAAATTCTCAGATTTACTGTAATACACTTTTTTCTAAGACATTATTTCTTTGCTTACAGACCTGAGGAGGACTAAAACCCATTTCGGGCTTCCTTCCCTGAATGCAGTTTCTATCAACTGACCCTAGTAAAGAGAACTAGACTGTGTTCCTGTGTACTAGGTCCAATGCATATTAACTCTTGTTTAAATAAATGAACATATGTTTAACATTCCCGTGACCCTTGTGAGGATAAAGCGGTTTAGAAAATGGATGGATGGATGGATGTTTAACATTGCCGTTTATTAAAAGTGAAACTATGTACATATGAAAATGCCCCCAAACACAAGAAAGCTTGATTTAATAAAAGTAATATCCAGCAACAAAGGGGACATGATGACATTGATGTGTTCCAAATAAATTATTCTTGAAAAAAAAAATCTGCTGCATTATTCATTTTAATATGGTAATGCCACTCAGTAGTGATGCACCTCCAGGAGAAAGATCACTAATGGAGACCTTTGAGTAAAACTTTTATTTTTTTTCACTGTACAAAATCATATTAGTTTTCATCCTCAGTAATTTCATTATCACCCTCCCCGCCAGTTCAAGTCCAACTTCTGGGAATAATCACATATTAGTTTCCCATGAAGCACATGCCGCAATAAGAGGTAAACGTGATTTTCACATCTTTGCCGACGCCTAAGGCTTATTGAATGACAAGAAGAAGTTGTTTCCATCTTCCCAGATCCTGCATTACCGACCTTTAGACAGACAATGGATTAAAGTACCTCTAAGACCTAACTTCTCATCATTTTTTTGCTCTTGTATTCTCGATATCCTTAATAGCACTACAGCTCTGATCAGGCCACCAACTGTGCAAGGTGTTTGTTCTGTTCTGGTTGAAGTTTTTTATTACTTGCTCCAGAAATTACACACAATCTTTACTGCCAGGAATTGGTACAGGAAGGTCATGGGAGGAGCACTTAAGCAAAAACCATTTGAGATGTACTGTCCCATCAATCATCGTCATGGGATGGCTTTGCATAGATTTAGATTCTGAAAGGTTTATTTCACATTGTTGGCTTTGGATGGGCCTCATGGACATATACCAAGGACATACATTAAGACAGTCTTCACTAATGAATTATTAAGATCTGACTTATGAATACAATAACTTATGCTGCCTTTGGATGTAGGACGTCTTGCAATGATGTTATAAAAGGAAATTGAATGGTGTGATCTCAGTAAGAAAATCTGACTTTTCCCTGCATCATCTATCATGGGCCAACTTACCTATTGCAAAGTAACACAAGCTGGGTGTTTGCAATATTAGGAGAAATATAGGGAGTCTTTTGTGAAGAGTTCTGCACTGAACAAAGGACAAAATGCTAATTTCAGACACAAATGAACTCAATCTTATAATTTGAAATTTCACAGCTGAAATGACAAAACATTTATAAAATGTTACAGAGAAAAGATTTTACCCTTGGAAATTATCAAAATACCTTTCATGATTTCAAGTTCATGAGTTAAATCCCCATTTAAAATGAAAAATAAAAAAGCATAAAAGATCCACATGATTTATCATTCAAGTCACCATATTAAAAAGAATCGTACAAATAATTTCCAAAATTCTCACTCTTCTCAGCCTCATCACACCTGCTAAAAAATACATTTCTCTGCACATACATTTGCTTTAACTCTCCATACATTCTGAGACACACCGTGCATCCTATTCATTTGCTCATTCACTTAATCACTTTCCATCCAAGGTTTACAGTCACAGCACATACTTAGCAATTCAACCACAGTTATTGGTCACTTTAAAAACATCCTATCAGCCTAAATAAGACAAACCAAACTCCTGTACATACAAAGGATCTTGACTCCAATATGTTGAAGACTTGGTTGTTGTAAAAG
>OMLB01026179.1:0-29161 GCA_900302555.1 Myripristis jacobus
GGGCAGGTGATGAGCAGTGCCTGTTTTCCTCCACACATAACGTTTGGAACTGAGGCCAAACAGTTCAATCTTGGTTTCATCAGACCAGAGAATCTTGTTTCTCACAGTCTGAGAGTCCTTAAGGTGCTTTTTTGCAAACTCCAAGCAGACTTTCATGTGTTTTGCACTGAGGAGAGGCTTCTGTCTAGCCACTCTGCCAGATCAGTGGAGGACCACAGTGATGGTTACCCCTCTGGAGCTTTGTCCCATCTGCACACAGGATCTCTGGAGCTCAGTCAGAGTAACCATCGGGTTCTTGGTAACTACTTCCTCACTAAGGCCCTTCTCCCATGATGGCTCAGTTTGGCAGGGTGACCAGCTCTTGGAAGAGTCCTGGTTGTGCCAAACTTCTTCCATTTGAGAACTATGGAGGCCACGGTGCTCTTGGGAACCTTCAGTGCAGCAGAAATTATTTTGTAGCCTTCCCCAGATCTCTGCCTCACAACAATCCTGTCTTTAAGCTCTGCAGCCAGTTCCTTTGACCTCATGGCTTGGTTTTTGCTCTGATATGCATTGTCAGCTGTCAGTCCTTCAGTAGAGAGGTGTGCACCTTTCCAAATCATGTCCAATTGATTTAATTTACCACAGCTGGACTCTAATCAAGGTGCAGAAAAATCTCAGCAGAGAAATGGGAGGCACCTGGGCTAAAGTGTTGTTGCAAAGGGTCTGAATACTTATGTCAATGTGATATTTCAGTTTTTGCTTTTTACTAAATTTGCAAAAAAAATCTACAATTCTGTTTTCACTTTGTCATTATAGGGTACTGAGTGTAGATTAATGAAAAAATAATTTAAACGATTGTAGTATCAGGCTACAACATAACAAAAGTGAAAGAAGTGAAGGGGGTCTGAATACTTTATGAATGCACTGTATATCATTTGTTAGAGTGCAATATCATACACAAGTTTCTGTTTTTTTCTCATGAGCAATCATAACTCCAGCATGAACACAGGAGGATGTTCGTGAAGGCTGGAATTTGGCTTAATCATCTTTATCAGATATGAGGGGCAAACTGAGCCTGGTATGAACTGCCAAGGTGCTGCTGCAGACATAAACAAGACACCACTTGTGAACATAAACCATCGTATGCACACCTTAGGCCCACTTTTAATCTCTCGTGTCCACTCCATGATGACTCTTTTGTGGGGTCCCATGTCGCACTCGCCCCCTGACTCCAGCATGCAGAGGAAGTGGTCCTTCCAGGCCCTCTTCTCTGGCTTCGCATACTGGTACTCAGTCAGGATGATCCGCGGCTGCAGATAAAGGACATAGAAAAAACACTTAGTAAGTAACCAGTTACTAGGTAAATGGAATGCATTATTATTGGATAGACAGTGGTAGTGTTTTGTACCTGCACTGCCTTCTCTAGCACGGCAGCCCAGTCCACTATGAATTCACGACACACTCTGGGAGGCCAGGTATCCTCTGTCGTCCAGATGTGGCTGAGGATGCTTGATCTCTAAGGTAAAAACGGACATTGTTGGAGGTTTACATGTTTGTGTAACAGAAAGCGAGAGAGCGAAGGAAAAGGAGGAAAGAGAGCCTACCTGGCAAATTCTGTTCAGTTCTCGGGCCAGCTCCATGATAAATAACTGACTTTCCACCAGTGGCTCTTTCTTTTCATGTCTCACTCGTTTACGGGACTCCTGGCACAAACGAAAAAAATGTTAAGGAACAAAAGGACCATAGATAAGAATGAACCACGCATTATAACGTACACAACTGAAGCACTTGCAGCAAATTAATGATCCACAGCGATTCTGACGGGAACTGAGCGGTGACGTTTGCTCCTACCTTCAGCCGGATTTTGAGCTTTTTGGCTGGCTCGATAAGGAACTGCAGGCAGTCCTTCATCATGCTGGCAGCTGGAGAGCGAGGCCCGATGCCCTGTGGTACGATAATAAAAAAGCTTTAGGATGCTGGCACTCATTCTGTCAAAGCTGGACCTGAACTGCAGCTGAGTGGGCTACTACCGCCCTCACAAATCGATGAGAGAGCAGAAAGCGGTAATTTATGAGAGGTGGCAAAATGTGTGTGCGTGAGAGAGAGCGAGAGAGCGAGAGGGGGACAGAGAGAGAGAGAGAGAGAGGGGGGAGAAAGCACTGCAGAACTTTTATCACAGCTCTGCAAGGAAGGTCCACAGAGGGCTCATTAGGCACTGCAAACTACCACCGGGTGAGGAGGGGGGAGAGGAGAGAGGAAGCATGCCTTGATAGGAAAACGTGGCATCAGACAGATTTGAGAAATGCCTCCTTGAGAAATTCAGAGATGAGAAACCATGCAGTGACATGAATTTCCTGACGCGCATGTGGGTCGATGCATCTTAACCGCGGCCTTGAAATTGGGAATGTATTCCAAGGAGACCTGAGACAGCAGCTCGGAGCGCTTTTACAGCACTGCGGGTGGGGGGGTAGAAGCGTTGCACCCATTGTTGTTGAATCAGCAGCCCGCCCCTGCACGCACAGTTTGATGTGCAGAGGGGATTTGCTGTTCTTTCTGTGATGTGGCGGAGGAGGTGGAGGTGTGGAGGCCGTGCCAAAGGACGATGTTATTGACTTTCCAGGGAAATAAAGAGCACTGGGAGTTTGAAGATGTTGGCAAGGAAATTGTGGCAATCAGGTGAAAGGCTCACAATCAGGACTGAGAGCTGTCAAAGTTTTACTCTTGTCACATTGTACGTAATCAATTATTTGACCTCAGTCACAGTACGTGCCACTGAAAATCATCACTTCATTGTTTTACACTTTTTTCGCTGAATGTTTTAGCACAGTAGCAGAGGTGGACACAATAAGCACAATAAAGGCTGAACCCACCTAAAATCAGGTTTACTCTTTTGACTGAGGAACAACGTTTTCCCTGGTTTTTAGTTAGATGTAAATCTGACTGACCTAAATTCCTAGTCATAGCAAGCAGCATCAGACTAATGCAAGTTGCATGAGGACAGAGGGGAAGCATAATTAATGCTTTTCTCAAAATAGCACTGATTTTTGTTTCTGTTGGTGATGATCAGTGATGTCACCCACCTTCATTTGCCATTCCGTCACTAATTGTTAATGAGCCCTCTGGCGAGTCCTGAAGCGTCTCACCAACGTGTCAGGGACATGAGTGAAAAATATAAATGACTGGAGGATTAACTTCAGCCTACACTGGCCAAGACACGTGTTGGAGAGGGTAAGGACACGCTGCTCAGCTGGACCAACTGAGCCTGTGAACGAATTAAGTCGATATGGGTCAAATTGCTCCACAGTCGGTGCAGTTTGGGGTGGGAGGATACGCACCGCATAGCACCTCCAAAATCTACCAGGAGACTTGTGTGTGTAGGCTACATATTATCTCCAATCAAGATGCAGGGTTTATTTTTAGCGCTTGAACATGGCAAGAGCTGTGCGGTGGAGTGTCGCTTAGAGATTAGAAGAAATCCAGGATTACCACCCGTGCGTATGCGGTGCACAAGCTCAGGTAGTGACTTTCTATATTAAGGCTAAAACAGACCAACCTCTGTCTGCAAGACAAAACCAAAACAAATACCCCGGTGAGACGCGCACAGCAACCAGCGTACATTATTCATGGGAGATGGATTATTTCACAGTAACCAAAAGAGCACTTAATTGGATTAGGTGTGGGATGTTATGCCTGCAATGTATGACAAAAATCTAATGTTGGAGCAGCATTCTGCTAGGAAACACAAAGTTACCTTATGCGAATATATTCCATGCACAGCACTGTAATAAATCAAAAACATTATTTTATTTAATCAGCTCCTTGTGACACTGTTTCATTTCAATGTTTGCATGAGGAATGCCGTCACAGATAAGGAAAGTTTGGGGGGAAATGGGAGCCTTACCTTGTTAGTATCCTTTCAGCAGAGAGCGTTGCGTGGCTCCTCTTTGTGTCTTTCACCAAAGTCCGGGTAATTTAGTACCGCGCCATTCCTCAGACACGCAGCTTCCTCCACTCCAACTGCGGCAGGAAGGCAGAGAGCGCTCTTATCTACGGGCGTTTCCGCTGAGCTGCAGTTTGGAAATATGCCACTAGAGGCCGCCAAAGCGCCGGCGTTATCACCCGGAGCAACCCCTTTTTGCCAAGGGAGTCACATTGTGTTGATTCTGCGCTATATTTCCACTGAGGCTTAATTGAATGTAGGAAAATACTAGTACGCTAAAGAGCTGAAAGATAAGGTTACTTTATTGAGCAGGGGCTTCTGTTTCATGTGTGACTAAATTGAGTTAATGATAAGTGGTAAATGGGCATGTTAAACAGACGATAAAAGTGGTGTAATGTATTATTATATGTTACCACTTGGCAATTGCCATTATTTGTAAATAATTAGCGCTGTTGTATATTTCAGTTTTCTTTTGTTGCACAACTGAACGTTAATGTATCAGAATCTTTATAAATCCACTTACAGGAAGCAAGTTAACCAGAACATTGATAACATGCCTTTAGCACATTTACCCTATTCATTTTACCACCAGGCCAGGGTCTTGGCTTCAAAGACTGACCTCTGATCTCTATTCCCATGAAGGCAGCATGATGTTCAGGGTGTTGCCGCCAGGGCGCAATTTTGGAAGAAGACCACTAGAGGTCGCTAGAGCCGATATGAAATTAATATCTCTGTGTACTTTATCTCTAAGCTTCCTAATAACATTATTGAAACGCCTTACGTGGCGCAGAGAGTGGTGATTTGCCTAACAGGTGGTCGGATTAAATGATTTTGGCGGAAAGACAGCAGGAATAACAGTAATCCGCCCAGCTGTTGCTCTCTGCTGTGTGAGTCCTGGTGGAAGGGAAGGGAGAGTGTCTCGGTATGCTGTGGTAGTGATACACGGAAGTGTGCGTGTCGTGTGGTGTTTAAATGACAGGAGGATAGGTACACCTGATTACTGCTGTTCCTGCAATATGGCACCCAAAGACCCTCTTCTCGGGACTCTCAAAGGTAAAATACATAATAATCTGCTGTTGGTTGATAATTTGTGTTTTGGGTTAGGTTTGCGCGTCTTATGGTTTGCGCGTCTTACATAAGACGAATGAGCGACTTTGACTCTTGATCAGCAGTTTAAATTTCCACCATAAAAAGCAGACATTTTGCCATAAAATCCTCTCAAATCCCTCTGATCTGCCGGTTGTCTGTCTCAGTCACACATCACAAATTGTCACAGGTGATGGTCCCGATGGTTGCCTGGAAACTGCAGCGCTTCTTTCGCCGCTGTCATGCAGACTGAGTGTGTTTCTGTCCCCCCTCGCAGTGTGTCTGCTGAACCTGCAGTCAGATGGAGACACGGTGACGGACAGCAGCCCTCACCTCGCCTCCTGCTGCGAGCTGCTGGAGCTCATCCTCAGGAAGGGACTGCAGCGTGAGTGTCCCACTGACACCTGCATGTGTCCCTCATCCATGTCTCTTGCATGCATGCATCCCATTTGGTTCACAGTGTATGCAATATGTTTTCAGTTAATTTCATCATCATCATCATCATGCAGTGTGTGACTGTGTGTGTTGTTTCTCTCAGAACCGGTTCTCAGTCTGATACACAGAGACTACTGGCAGTGTTTTGAGCAGATTCCCCATCAAGACACCTGTGGCAGGTAACACGAGGAACATTTAAAGATATGTGGGACATTTTATAGTCCTCACAGAATTACGGTATTATAAACAAACCTAATCTGAACTATTGTCTGTTTTGTGCAGGCTGTCTGCTCTGTCTTTGGCCCTCGAGCAGACCAGGGTTTGCAGGAAGCTGCTCACGGCTCAGGGCCGAGGCCGCTACCTGCTCAGACTGGCCCTCAGCCGTAAGGCCCTGCCACAGTTCATCGCGCACCTTCTGCACACACCCAGAATCCTCGAGGTCTGACTTTTTATATCTGCTTTGCAATTCAGATCATTTAATGCCTGGAGCAAGGCAATAATACAAGCAGGATGACAGGCTTAATTGCCTGCGTAGCTGGGTGGATACAACATGGCTTCTTTCGCCTTTGTGCTCACACGTACTAAAAATACATGCAGTTTGCTGACATTACTAATGAGCTACCGGTAACTACTCTGCTTCAAATAATCCTGAGGGTTTGTGTGGTTTCGCTCTCCTGCAGTGGTACAGTCCAGCCGTCTCCATCCTCAGGAATGAGGAATTTTTGGGTGAGGCTTGTTTTTACATTATCTGATTGTTTTTCACCAAATACTTGGCAGCAGCTTAAGGCATCCTAAAGAAATAGTTTTCATCTCCTGGCACTCACAGTGTGTGCCAGCAACAACAGTCTTGATGGTGAAATATCCTTCCTGCTTCCAGAGCCTTTCATGTCACTGCTGCTGGTTCTCTCTCAGATGGAGTTCAAGCTGGACATGCAGGTCAAAGCAAATCCTTGTATATACTAGATATACACATACTACATATACAGACTGTCATTGCAAAATGCTGTATATTCATGTATTGCTATCTACAAATCATCAGCCATTTCAGAACCTTTTTTTTCCCTAACAACAAAGGTCTTAGTTGATGTCTAACTCAAGTTATAACCCAAAATGTGATTTACATTCATGCAAGAGTCAAATGGTGGATCTTTCACTCTGGAAGGAAACCCTGACAAGCTTTGTGACTCTGCCTTCATCCTTTACACAGAACTGCAGTTTTCTGGACGAGAGCTGGCTCTTACCAGTAAGACACTGTAGAACTTTATTTGCCAACCAATTGCAACACCACAGAGCGATTATAGTTTCAGTGGCCATGATAAACCCGCAAGTTCATAAAAAAACAACTCAGAAGGAGCAGCTTGCATGAGGTACTGAAATTTCTGTGATATACAATGTGAAATAGTCTGCTGATCTTGTGTTGGTTTGTGTTCCCAGGTATGTGAGACATATGAAGCAGTGCCCTGTCGGGAGATAGGGATGGTGCTAAGGTTTGTATCCTCTGCTGTGCAAACCGCATCTCTACCCAACATGTCAGTGCATCTGCACAGGACTTCCATGCATGCTCAGTGTTCTGTCTGTGTGTCAGGTATCTGAGTGGGCGAGTCTTTGTCCTAGACCTCCTGCCTGGCAGTCAGGCTCAGGTCGACAAGTTTATCCGTCCTGGTGATGTCATCGATGAGATCAACGGAATCTCCCTGAGGAATTCCAAGAATGGACAGGTAAGAAAATCCTCAAAAGAAAACAAAAAAAACAGAAAAGAACATCACCTGCAGATTCTCTTCAGCAAAAGAAAATCCAAAGAAAAAGATGTTGCAGGCTAGGGCACACTGTTTAATTGACAAATCATATCTGAGAAAAATACCATAGCAATGACCACTCTGGATAAAATATACAGACAAAGAAAGTACAACTTATGGACTGCCACTTTAAAAAGAAGTCAAGATTCTCTAAGTTAAAATTAAGACAAACCAAACTAGTTGAGACCAGTACAGGTATATGTTTTCCTGAGAGCTAGGAAAGAATTGCCACAAAGTGATAACATAATTTACAGGGTTTGTGCAGGTGCTGAAAATCCTTGAATTTTAACATGGTATTTTCAAGGTTTGAAAAGCACATGGATTTGTAATGAAGTGCTTGAAATTGCTTGAAATTGCAATTGCATTACTTTCATAGTAAATGGCTGGGTCGGTGACACATTTTGAAACTTGAAACTTTTTTTCTTTTAATCTCCCTTTTAAATTCCCTTCTGTATAATACCCTCATTAAACATAATTTTGGCTGTTTATAGCACAATAACATCTGATTTTAATGTGAGGAAAAAGTGAAATGATCATTTTGAGAAGCCATAAACAGCCATAAGGTTCAGGTTCAGGTTTGTTTATTGTCATTCTTACTCATAACACATAAGAACAAAATTTGTACCCAGATCCAGCAGCGTACAAGAGCAATACAAATTAATAACTGTCAAGCTAAGCTATGATAAAGATAAAAATAAAAAATTAATGTAATGGCTAAAACAAGCAGCATTGTAAGAACAGAGTAATAGTAGTAGAGACAATAGAAAGTGCAGGGCTGCTTAGAGAGGCACAGAGTTCATCTTTCTCACAGCCTCTCGGTAAAAGCTGCGTTTGAGCCTTGATGCTGGAAAAGCTTGAAAATGCTTGAAAAGTGCTTGAATTTGATTTAAGAAATCTCCAGCCTTAAAACTTGTTCCATGAAGTGTTCTGATACATGCCATGGTTTACAGTGCAAAACTAGCCTCCTCTGATTTCCCCAGGCAGGCATGGTCCTGTCCCGGCTGAAGGGCCGTCCTCTGTCCATGCGGGTCCTTCGATGGAGGGACCGTGACGGAGCCGTGTATCGGCCCCTGATCAAGCTCCTGCGGGCCCTGAGGGTGGAGAACCCCACGCTGCAGCTCGGCCCTGCGTCTTCACAGCAGTCAGCGGACGAGGAACAGCGGCCCACTCCGTCTCAGTGTCTCAAAGACGGAAGGCAAGTCAGCTGCCACCTCCTGAAGTTAACCCATGCTCACAACTGGACCTTGTCTACCTAATCTGACCTGTCTGTTTAATCAGGATATTGAACAATCAGTTTTAGTTTCCAGTTATATTTGTTAATGTGACATTTTGAATGCCATTTTTGACCTCGGCTGAGACACTGAACCACCTCTCCTCAGCAGGATTGTGTACATTGTGCAGTTCTTGGGAAAGGCAAACATTGGAATGGTATATATTTGTTTGTGCATTCTAATTTGATCTATACCTGTGATCTCAGTGACTTCAGTTTATTTTGTTTATGTTGCGTGCTTTATGGTTGTGTATCCAATCACATGTCTGTCAGATTGTGAGTGTGAATGTCTTGTGAGAGAATTCTCCGACACTGACAGCTGGTCTGGTTTTATAGTTTGGAGGCAAGGAGGTGTTGCAGCATGCAATCCCACAAGTCTTGCAGAAAAACCAGCCCAGCAAGGTAGGCAGTACCTGCCTCAGGACACGTGGACATTGTGTCTTGGTCCAGTATCATCATGCACTTAGTCGGTGTCATTTTTCCCCGCAGGAAGTACTCTTTGACATGAAAGAAACACATTTAACATGCACAGAGAAAAACACGAAGCTGGTGAGTAAAGCACTGACTGTATTCATTACTTATTTATGTTCATGCTGCCTGCTTTAGTAACAGGTCTGACTCCCTCTCTGCTATTTCTGGGCAATGCTCAGTATTCCTCATGAATCTGCAGAGAAACCCTCATTCTGTCAAAATATACTGAGGCTGTCTTCTTCTGTCTCATGTTTTTGTTCAGGAGCTCTTCCAGCATCACTACCCAGAAATCTCATGTGTAGGGAGGTACGGGCAACCAGACTACACGATATTTGCTTTCTGTGTAGCGTAAGTATTTTGAGCTCATTTTATGCTGAACCCTAGTCTATGATTAAACAGCATGCACATGGCTAAGTGGCTGAGAATAGTTCTTTGCATAAGAATTCATGGAGGGGTTATCATGCATTCATGGTAATCCTGACACTCTGCATGTTTCTGTCTCATCGCTCCATAGAAACATCATGTTGGTGATGCAATACCCAAGTCATTACAGGTCTGTTGTCATTGGCTGGACCCAGATGTCATCTAAGCTTATGATTGGCTCTCTTTACAGAGACTCCCCAGAAACGCCTCAGTCCACAGGCTTCTGTTGTGTAGCACTGAGAGCCAGTACAGTCAAAGAATGCGAGGAGATAGTCTGCCGTATTGGTAAGGCATACTATAATTATGAGGTTATAAGTTAATTTAAGTATATTCAACTCACTCATTGTTTATTTTCTTTTCAGCCACCGGTTTCAAGCACACTGAGTGGTTTGTATGACAAATCACTATACAGTACCTTCCTGTTGTGCGTGATGTGATTGTGATTAACTGTACAGTATGTATATAAAGATGAATATAAACACCATGTCATTGTCTGAGTTGTTTTGGTACACATTAAGTAAACACTACAAACAAGACTTTACTTGTAAAGACCTTTAATAGAAAGACATGTGACACCACTTCATAAATAGTATTAAATGTAGCTGCCAAGATTTTTATGTTGGAAAAATAACATGTAAAAAGCAGTCCAGAAAAATACAGGGGGGCTGTCATGCACCTCACTGAGTGTACAGTGTGACTGTATAAACAATACCCTGACACTACAGAGACCTGTTGTGCAAGACATGCTGGCATACTGTGGAAAAGGGTAGATGGATGAAGGAACCCTCAACCCCCATGGAAGATGTGAAGAATTCAGCGTCACCTCAGAAAACTCCCACCTCACCTGGAGCCTGATACCCACAAGGAACCAAAAGGACTTTTCACAGGTGGTAGGGCTTCCCACCAACCACTGTTGACATGTAAAAATGACCCAATATGGAGCCGAGTAGATAATCCCATGCTCTACTGCACACCCATCTCCAACTACAATCTGAATTCAGGTTTGCGGAATGACTGATGCATTTATCTCATTCTAAAATACAATACAAAAATCAAAAAGTTTTTAAAAATACCAAAGAAATAAAATGTCCACAAAAACGATTAAGTACGATAAATAGGATCATTTGTCTTGCCAATGCTGCCACTAGCCAATTAGGCCCTCTCTCCCCTTATCCTACGGGCCAGCTGGATGTCTTTGGGCATGATGGTGACACGCTTTGCGTGGATGGCGCACAGGTTGGTGTCCTCAAACAGACCCACCAGGTATGCCTCACTGGCCTCCTGTTGGTGGAACAGAAACAATGTTTAAGTCAACAGAAACGACAGCTAATGATATTTTGAGAGCATCTCCACGCTATGCGTTACTCACCTGAAGAGCTCCAATAGCAGCACTCTGGAAGCGCAGATCAGTCTTGAAGTCCTGGGCGATTTCTCTCACCAGACGCTGGAAGGGCAGCTTGCGAATTAGCAACTCTGTTGACTTCTGGTAACGACGGATCTCTCTCAGCGCCACAGTCCCGGGCCTAGATATCAGTACAAGTTTCTTAAATTAAACATGCCGAATCACGTATCTAGTGGTGTAATTAAGCGGGCAAGCCATTTTGAAACAATGTTGACCTTAAAATGCTGCATACCTGTAACGATGGGGCTTCTTCACTCCTCCCGTGGAAGGTGCGCTCTTCCTGGCTGCCTTGGTTGCAAGCTGCTTCCTTGGCGCCTTTCCACCGGTGGATTTACGGGCGGTCTGCTTGGTACGGGCCATCTCTCACTAGCTAAACACAAAACAGCAATGTTTAACGACACTGACAAAGGCTATCAGTCCAAGAGGCGCAAAAAATGAGGACGGAGGTCGTGATCAAGTCAACACGCAAAGGTCTCTCAAAGCTAGCCTGCTATCGCTAGATTTTTTAGCAATGCTGCGGTGTGAATGGACCTCCAAACGTCAATAGCGTTTCCTAGCAGCGCGGGGATTTCTAACATGTCAGGTGGTAATTTTGGTGCACTTTCTGCAGTTAGGTTTTGGCTAACCTTGGGGAGGAAGAGGAGAATGCATGCAACTACATCAGAAATTTCGTCGCTGCTGACCGATAACAAAACCTACCGCTGGGAGGCCTCTGGTGTGTTCCAGTGCACTCCATTTACACACCCCGCCTCCCACCAGCAAGGCCCAAATAAATTCAACAGCAGTCTCAATTGGGGCGCGCTACATCGACTTATCATTAACAAGTCATAATATATCGCGTCAGTCACTTAAGTTTCATTATGAGTTACCAAGCTAATTGGCTAACAGTAAACAGAGGCAACCAGGGAGATTAGCGACAAGAATGTCCACCGACGGCAGCATCAGGCCGGCCTGCCAATATTCGCTTTTCCACTTCGCCATTTTCACATTTGGTCAATTCACCCCTAGGCGACATTGCTCCGAATCGGCTTTACTAACATTATCTACACAAACACTTACCCGCATGCCAACTAGCGTTAAGTATACTAGAGACCACTACTCAATATTTACCTGCGATACTAAAGCTGTTTTTCGATGTTTTGATTTCCCTGCGCCGAGCGAACGCTGCCGTTAAAGCAGGGACGTTAGTGGTTAGACTCCATTGTTCTATTTTTAGCTAAAGCTAACGTTAGCTAGCCTACATATTAGCCAGCAACCTAGCCGATCAGTACTCGTTAATGGGAAGCCCTACCGAGAGACACAACCTTACGGTACAGAGAATAAACTCACATACATTCTATACACACTACATAAATATATTTACCTTCAGAAACTGCTGTGAAGAAAGGAAAAAAATCAGTTGATTGCTCCTATTTTACGTCCACGAAAAACGACGGCGGGCGAAGTGTGTTTGGTGGGGGATGTGCCGACCAATTTATATGTCCCCGTTACGTTACGCGTGTAGAAAACTACACGCTCATTGGTTCTTCTCCCTTTCAGTCACAACAACGGCCACTCATTGGTGGTTTATTTTGGCCGGTCCAGCCAGTGAAATGTTCTGAATAAAGACGTAAACGTGAACGTGCATATTTTCGTGTTCTCGTTTGCCGTTAGAAGCGCGCGTATCACTGTAAATAGCTTGCTGTATATAGCATGTGTATTAAAATCTCGACGCGTGCCATTATTGTGAAATACATGACGAAGTCAGTGTAGTTCACTTATAATTTGACTCCACGCCCCATAGTTCCGTGTTGATACTTTGCTTGTACTTCCTCTCGCCCTGCGCAGGCTCACATCAGTGTAGAATGCGGATTTCGAAGCTAACAAGGATAGCTAGCCCGTAAGCTAAAAACAAGGTTCTTGTTCCTACGCTTCAAACAGGGAAAATGTCCAAAACGCACCCACAAGCCCCATCGTCTTCGGGAGGGACGGCTACCGGGGGACCATCCTCCTCCTCCTCATCTTCGCCCGCAGGAGGCTCGACATCTCCCGCCACCGTGTTGAACGTACAGCCCGAGAAACCTCAACATTACACGTACGTCGCTAGCTAGGTTGGATTAGCTAGCTAAAGTGTACACAACCTCACGTGTGCTCGCATATTGCAAACTACAGCTAACTTGTTTGAGGAAAAAAATAGCGAATGGCAACTTAAGTGTTGTTATAAATGGCCAAATCAGTCCTATTTATTGAGAATGTGCATATTACATTTCGGGAGGCTCGTTTAGGAGGCCTGACGTTACTCCCCAGTAGTATATGTTAAGTAACAAGCTTTGTGGCATTGCATTGATCAAGTTCTGTAGCTCTCAGCATGTATCATTGCTGTAAAGGCTTGCATTCGATTATAAAGAAGTGATAAATCATCCCCGTGAGGAAACTGGGTCGTCACAGAAGTAGAGAATAGGTTAGAGTTGACAATAAGACAGACTACCTAAACACAGTGAAAGTAGTTCAGCAAATAGAGATGCATTCTCTTAATTGGCATATTTACTGGTGTAAATACAAGAATTGAGCTCTAAAGAGCTAAAATTTTGCTTGCCAAAATATTCCCCCTCTCCCTCATTGTTTCCCTCTCGCCCAGATACCTTAAGGAGTTCAGAACTGAGCAGTGCCCCCTGTTTGTGCAGCATAAATGCACACAGCATCGGCCTTTTGCCTGTTTCCACTGGCATTTCCTGAACCAGCGGCGGCGCAGGCCCATCCGCAGGCGGGACGGGACCTTCAATTATAGCCCGGACGTCTATTGCACCAAATATGATGAGGGAACAGGCACCTGCCCCGATGGAGACGAGTGAGTTTTTGCACAGACTGTCTGGCTAAATAAAGTGTGCATTAGGGGTTTTCCAGGAGGTCCCAGACCCCCTATTTAACAAGATATCATCGCTGGGATAAGAGGAAATTGTCTTCTTAAATTTAGTATTGATTTGTTTACCTGTCTTCACTGTATCTGGGGTCATTGTGAAACCTATGCTTAGAGCAGTGCTGCTTGTACAGTTTCTAACTGAAATAATTTTATTTAATTGTTTTACATTTTGTTGGGGAGCCCCTGGAACCCTGTTACAGTCCCCAAGGCGTTCCAAGACCCCAGTGTGGAAAATTAACTATTAACAATTATTAAGACAGAAAAATAAAGTAGTATAAACCTTGTTTATTTTTTTGCTGTGAATTATTAAAGCTTGTTCATTTACAGTATATAATATCCATGTAATTTCAGTTTGACCTACATTTGAATTTCATTTGAACCATCTGAATTTATAGTTCATGGCATGGCGAAGGCCTCACTGGAAAAAGCAGAATTTTCAAATGAGGGGAAATTGGTGATTTTACTGAGCAAGAATACATGCCATCAGTGATTGTCAGTCAAGTTGAAGACATTAGCAGGGTAGTCAGATGCATACTATTCACATTGCTCATTAGCAGCTGAACACGGCTGTTCTCCCACCTCATGGGTGCCATTTAGACAAAAATGTACCCAGCCATTTTGACGCAAATGGAAACCATCAGGTGATATTTAAACACAAGAAGAATGCAATTTAGAAGATGTGTGTTGATGCAGGGTTCAAGCTGTGATGTCGTTGACTTGTGCCAATGGGTCGTTACTTGCTGGCGTGCACAATGAGCTGTTCAGACTATTACCATGCGACCTCTCAGCCCTGATTGTGGTTTTTAGAAGAACACCTTTTCACAGAGGTGGACAGAGCACTGAAATATTAAGTGCTGTTTCTTTAGTTCAGTGATACTTGTGAAAGAGTGTAGCAAAAACTGCTCAAGGACTGTAAATGTAGGCCTGACTGATTAAAAATACTCTGTTACTCAGTTCAGGTGAAAATCCTAAGGTATCGTGCACTTTGTATACATCTGGTCTTATCCATAAAAACTAGCAAATTACCTCATGTGTCATTAGAAGCCATAGTTTGTTCATGGTTACTTTTATAGCTGATATCTACAGAGGTATTGTAGCTATTGTGTATGGTAAAGTACAGCTGTTTTACATGTATTTTTGCCTTTATGGTGCTGTAAATTGTATATTAAAGTGTAGTACTGAAATATACTGTAAAAGGCCTGTATGTCCTTATGTGGTGATTTTATGCGTGTGTTTCCCAGATGTCCATTCCTGCACCGGACAGCAGGGGACACAGAGCGCAGATACCACCTCCGCTACTACAAGACAGGCTCGTGTATCCATGAAACTGATGCAAAAGGCCACTGCAGCAAGAACGGCTCCCACTGCGCCTTTGCTCACGGGTCACATGACCTGCGCAGCCCTGTTTATGATATCAGGCAAGTTTAAAATGAAGCGAACTATTTTTTGACCTTGGATGGTTTGATCTGTGTTTTTGAACTTTGTGTTTGCATGTTGACGTTGTGAATTTGCCAGGGAGGTGCAGGTGATGGAGTCTCAGGGAGGCTCAGGGGCGGCGGAGGGAGGTGGAGGAGATGGGCAGTCAGGACAGGCAGCTAGCACTGCCCTCATAGAGAAGATCTTGAGTGAGGAGCCACGCTGGCAAGGTATCACTGTCACTATAATATCACTTTATACAACTGGATACTTCGCCCAAATGACCGTAGGCGGATTTGCAACTGTGCTGATAAATCCCATTAAACACTGCTAGCCTCACTTTAATGGTTGTTCAAGGCCTCTTTATCTTTGTCGCTGTGTTTTCCTCTTTAGATAACACATACGTACTGTCCCACTACAAGACAGAGCTCTGCAAGAAACCACCTCGTCTGTGCCGTCAAGGTTACGCCTGCCCATACTACCATAATAGCAAAGACAGGAGGCGCAGTCCGCACAAACACAAATACAGGTAGTGCATCATGAGAGGGAAAGACAACTAAAGAACAATGATCTTGATTTGGCTTGATGGACAGCTTCACAGTGTGTGTTCTTAATGCTGCAGAGCATTGCCATGTCCAGCAGTGAAACACAGCGAGGAATGGGGAGATCCCAGCAAATGTGAGGGAGCAGAGGCATGCCAGTATTGCCACACACGCACAGAGCAACAGTTCCATCCTGAGGTTTGTCAGCTTCAACAGAGTGTTTACGCAAAGTGGACTCCATCATGTGAGGTCGCAGGAGATCCATGTTTATTGTTTTGTTGTTCTAGATCTACAAATCCACCAAGTGTAATGATATGCAGCAGTGTGGCAGTTGTCCCAGAGGGCCATTCTGTGCCTTTGCACATGTTGAAAGTAAGGCTCCACAATACATCTCTAAACACTGCTCAACAGCCATCTGATGATTCATCTTACAGTTTGAATATCTTTCTACTGTGTGCATGCAGCTTTTTCAAAATCTCACGGATTATTCCTACCCTGTTCCAGAGCCCTTTGTTCCTGAGGAGCCATCATTCGCTACTCCTAGCTCCCCTCCACCCCCCAGACCTCCAGATCCCCTTCCTGCACAGGATGCCTCTGTGAGTCCCAGTGGACACAACATTGTGCCGGTTCCAGTGCCTGGTTCTGCCGGGGACCCCTTCTCCCCTTCCGGAGGCTCATCATGTGTAGCAGAGCAGGGCCTGCTGGGTAGGGTTTTGTCTCTTTGTGAGGACGTGGGTGGAGGAGGAGAGCCTCTGTCTCCATGGGCTGGAGAGGGAGGATATTGCAGAGCACCTGGCTTTGAGAGGGAGGATCAGGTGAGAAGCACAAACAAATGTGGCATATGGGGCATGTCATGCACAAAAAATAAGTAACAATCTTTCTTTAACGAAGTTAGAAGGAAAAGGCATTTGATGGTGTCTTGTCTCCATAAGATTGTGTACTCCACTGAAACATATGCGGGTGTGGGGCTTATCGAAGTGAGGGACTCTTAACAATGAATGACTTGCAGTCAGTGGGACTTTTGTGTGTCACCTGTGCTGGTTTTTGCCACATGTCATGCAACTGCATGTGCTGGTTACATTTGCCTTTCCTGTATGTGTTTATGTCCACTTCATCAGTGTTTTGTTTGTGATTTCAGGCCAAGCAGAGGGGTTTTGCACTGGAGCAACGCAGTAGAGAAATGCCATCTGCTCATAGCAAACAGGTAAAAATACTGGTTTATGTGACAATAAATCATCACTTACCTTCACACATGGGTAGTTACCAGCCTTGCTGAAATCTAAGACACCTAATCTTTCCCATTGTTGCTTGTTTATTCTAAAGATCTACTTCTATATAATTTCAGCTAGAGGGTGTTTTAGAATAGCAGAGTATTTTAGGAGATGTGTGGATGTCCTCAGCTATTTGATACTCTTAAACTTTTTTTTACATACTTTTGTTTTTATTTTTTCTTTCAATGAATTCAGCTGCTTAACCTTTCAAGCTGAGGCAAACCCTCTTCCAGCTACTGTCAGCAAGCCCACAGAGTTTTTCTGTATCTTTGTCCTTCAGGACCTGCTGGTGTTTCTGCCGGTGGGCAGCCCTTTGAGTCTGTCATCCAGCATCCCCTCTAGTCTGGCTGCCACGCCGCCCAGCCCTGCCCCTCCCGGACCCCCAGGACCTGGCATCACCTCAGGCATGAACGCCAACGCCCTACCCTTTTACCCCACCAGCGAAACTGTGGAGTCTGTAGTTGGTGAGTCAAGATGCACAAATTCTGGATCCTCACACTTCATGGTCAAGTACGTTCAAATTCTGAACAATGCTAAGAGTAAATTTAAGTCTAACAGTGTGTTGTGTGTATTTGTTACAGAGTCAGCCCTTGATGATCTTGACCTGAACGATTTCGGGGTCTCTGCTCTGGAGAGGAGCCTGGAGAGTAGCTCTGCTTTGCCGAGCGTGGGAGTGATGCTGGGTATTGAACAAATATCAGCATGAACACACACACACACACACACACACACACACACACACACACACACATACTGAATATGACTCCATGCATTTGGACACATATAACACTAATTATTCTTGTCATTCTTGCAGGAGGAAATCAGCTTCAGAGTTCTGCCCCTGTCAATATCCCAGGATCCCTCAGCAGCTCCGCCCCTTTTAGCTCCCCTTCACCTTCTCCTCCAATCAGACCACACGCTTCCCCATTCTTCTCAACCCACCTGTCACAGCCTGGCCAATCAGAGAGCAGCTTCCTGGGACCGTCTCATAGCTCTTTAGGTTTGTGGAACTTCCAAAAGAATCAGTCAAATATTGTGCAGTGTGAGGTAACATGTTGATAGTATTCTTTGCTTTTCAGGTCTGAATGGTATGAGTAGTAGTATATGGGAGCATTTCCCATCAGGCCAGGGTTCACCAGGGACCCCACCCACCTTGCTGCCCTCTGGTCCCAGTGCAGAGACAGCCAGGCTCAAACAGGAGCTGGAGGAAGCTCACAGGACACTGAAGCAGTGGGATCACAGCTGGAGACACACTGCACAGGTTGGTAGGTAGTGCTGTGTGCACTGTGGTGTGTGTGTATGTCTGATGTGCCTGTGTGTGCTTGAGTTAGTGTGAACATCAGCATGGGTGAGTGTACAGCGATGATTATTAGGATTCATTAAAGTTGTTTGGTGTGGTTTTGTTTGTCCTGCCCCCTCCTGTAGTCGTGGGCGGCGCTGAAAGCAGACGCGGAGGAGTCCCGTGCCCATGCAGCACGGTTAGCCATGGAGGCAGAGAGAGCCCGGCAAGCTGAGGAGGAGGCACAGAGACAGGCTTCCCTCCTCCAGGAGGCACTGGATAGCCTGAGGAGTGGAGACAACCCCCACCTAGCACTGCACCAACTCCAGCTGCTGCACAGGCTGCCTCTAGAGTCTGTCCTGAGCCTGCAGGCCCAGCTCTGTAGCTGCTTACACGCTGTCGAGCAGGTGAGAACATGCACCTTACCTCAGCCAAAAGACCTTCCGTGGTGTTTTCTAATAACTGCAGCAAAGAGAGGGAAGCATCTCGTGTAGCAGAGTGAAATGTCTGAAGCTGATTAGGTAACATGAACTTAATGCTCAAATATCATTTTACCAAAGTGATTCAATTTACAAGTAAAATAGCAGGTATAATGTCCCGGTTTTGATGTGACAGTAGATTCACAGTAACTTAGAAGCATGCTGTTAGCACTCATTCTGGCTGTCCAAATATTATTTTACGAACTGTTACTTAATCTCTGTATCTGTGTGTATCTGAGATTGTAACTTGAGTTTAGTACAGATGCCATGGGCCTATTTTCACATTTTCACATGAAGAGCAGGGTAAACACAGGTGTTGACATTACATGACATTAATGAGAGTTCTGTTCCATTTAGGTCTGACAGATCCAGGATCATGCGGGGGTTTTTTCTTTTTTTCTTTTTTTTTTAAAATGTTGACTCACTGGATTGGCTGTGCTACACGGAAATGGAAAAGAACTGTAATTTATGTGATTAGTAACACCTGTGTTTACTTTCTATTTATGTCAAAATGCCTGCTGTGAAAAAGGCCAACAAGCAGACTGATACTTCTCTTAGTAGCAGAGTATGGGGAGGGTCTCCAGCCATGGCAAATGTGCCCATTTTAGAATTACCATTCTTCGCTGATTGAAAAACAGTATGTATGTCAGCTTGACGTAGTGTTAAACTGCCCTAAATGTTCTGTCTGTCTGGCCCAAGGTGGTGTACAGGAAGCAGAGGCAGTGCTGTGTGACGTGTGGAGAGCAGGGCTCCGTGTCTCTGCCCTGTGGCCACGGACTGCAGTGTGACAGCTGCTCCACCTCGACAGAGTGCCCCCTCTGCCCCGAACAGAGCCTGGACCAGCTCTCCTGACCTGATCGCAGCCCAGCTCATCACATCGCTGATTCCAGACCTGTCAGTCCTGATTCTAGAGAGACCAGCCTAACATCTCTACTGCTAATTATAACTATGCCGGGGTCCCTTTTTCACTTAGCGACAACACAAGCACTGATCAGGTTTTGTACTTGGAAGACGAGGTATAATAATGAATGACCAGCTTAGAGAGCTGGTCAAGGGGTAAAAGCTCTTTATCATGTAATTTAGGATTTATCTATTGTCCAGTGTTACCCACCAAAAACCAGTAAATGTGACTTGTTGATGCTCTTGACCAGCCACACTGTTCTTAACCCCTCTTCTTGACTAGTGAAAATAACCCAAAGACCTGCAGTTATTTTATGTTTTTTTTTGTTTTAACCCAAACAATGAACCATTAATGGTAACTGCTATGTTGATCTATTTTAACAAAATCAACAGGTCTGATTCAGAAAGTAAGGCAAAGGGCATATTCAGTTTCATCCAGACACCTATCACAATGCTACAGCCAATGGGGCCATAATACCAGTCAGCTGGTAGCGCATGTGTAGACTATGCCTTTACTGTCAAATCCTCATTTACTTTTTTTTTTTTTTTTAGCAAAACAATTTTAAAATTGATGATTAACGTTTGATAATAATAGCAAAAAATATTTAAAAAATTAGTAATATTTGTTTTTGGACTTTATAACAGATGGCCTCTGTTGAAGCACTCAGGTTTTCTCTGTAATATTCTTCTATGTTAACTGGAAGAGGGGAGCATGTTAACACAATCAAGACAAAATGTACTCAGTCAACTAGTGTAGTCTTTGAAATTACATATATTTTTTCATTTTTAGTTTAACGCTTTTCATGTTAACTGAAACATACAATTTTTTTTGTCAAAACCAGACTTTTTTCTATTTTATAAATCAGTGTATCACAGGTTTTGCTGCCAAAATTTTTACATTTGTAGTAATCTTTGACATTTCACAGTGTGTCAAATGTAGTCTAATATATATATTATATATACATAGTTAAGTGATATCATACTTTTCTCTTGCACTGATTAGACAAGGTATCAGGAAGCATATAAAGATATAAGGGTGTGTGTGGGATAGTTGCAAGTGCGAGGGTGTTCATGATCACTGTGATGGTCACTGGTAAACTCATGCTTAGCATACGGTCCACACCACCCACACAAGTCATCCAACAGTGTTTCATTCTGAGTGGAGTTTTGGTATAGATCATTAAAAGAAATTGTATATTTTTGGAGAGAGTTGTCTGTGTTTATTTCTTATGTTTGGATCCCTTCCTGAGACTGTTTCTCCCTCTGTCTTCGCTTCTTCACAAAGGCCTGCGCCTCCCTGTCTCCTTTTCTGGACTCCAGTAACTTCAAAATGCTGTCATCTGGGAAATGTACACAAAGCAGCAAATTAATAGTTGTGTCAACTAAACTTGAATTTCCAGAATTGCTAGTTGGGTTGGTCCTTGCGTAAGCAGTTGAATTGGGTGTTGACATCCAGGTCATTTGAAAGACAAAACAATAAATTAGTTGGATGGACAGTTATAACTAAGCATATGAAAGAGCATTTAGACCATGGAATATTAAATCATCCTATTGAAACCAGTAAAATAATAATGTACACTGTGGAAGCCGTTAAGTCTTTAATCAATCAAACCGCCCTGTACCTACCATATCAGGTAGATGATAATAACGTATATAAATAATAGGTAAATATTTGCTTGATGTATTGCTCTAGCCCCAGTTAAAACTCATCAAAACAGCCCTGTTTTTAAAGCAAAAATGAAAACCTGCATCATCTGTTGCTAGGTAGACAGAAAAATGACTGATCGTACCGTTTGATTTCGGGTGCATCAGAGGGAGGCGTATCTGAGCCGGGGAGGGGTCCAGTGGTGGTCCGTCCTCAGCTCCCGCCCCTCCACCACCACCGCCACTACCACCAACCCCAGGTATGCCCTTCAGAGCCAGGAAGGCCTCGCCCTCAAAGTCGTCCGTCCTCAGGGTGTCATGGTCCAGAACCGTCACCACCAAGCAAGCCCCTTGAGCCTGGCACTGCTCTAGTGATACCATGCTGTCACAGGAGGCAATAATGGAGGGGGAAATTGGGAATATGTTACAAATAAGGGAATAGTGCATCAAGCATTGTTAAGACACAGTGGAGGGGAGGACAGTGATTTCAGGAAGGAGATGGACAGCCGTAACTTACAATTCAAAGGCCTCATCAAAAAGGGGGTTGAGGTCACAGCTCTTGATCTGAGTACAGCGAGGCTCCACCTCTGCGAAGGTGTGGCGAGGCTCCAGACACAACTGCACAAATGGATCACTGAAACCTGGAGAACGCAAAAGCAGCAGGGCACCACGTCAACAAGACAGGTCCCATGGCGATACACAGCTTGGGTGTGTATGTGTCCACTTGTGCTCTCACCATTAGAGTCCATAGGGAGGAGGTTGGCTGCATTCAACACCTCTATCCGTAGTTTGTGGTCTGACCTCCTGTAGGATGCGAGCAGGGTGACGGCACCATACTTCTCACCGCTGTACACCTTCTGTGATTGGAGAATCAGGGAAACGGAAAGCAAACATGAGCAAAGGCAAAAGTTGCATGCATCAGTCTGGGCAGGTCTGCAATCTCACCTGCTCCCACACTTTCCTATCGAGGAATTTCTCTATGAGCTGCCGGCCACTGAGAGCGTTGTAAGTTAGGTGGGCTTTAAGGGTCTGAATGGAGAGGAAACAAATAAGAAGCATTAGATATGTTCTCTGCACTCAACAGTGATCATGAAACATGTATGCATCAATCACATATAAAAGGAATTAAGTCTCTCCAGCTGATCTGAGGCTGGGTGGCCTCTAGTTTACTCACCTTATACTCAGTAGAGTGGAGAGTGTCCAGAGGGAGTCCGTTGCCCTCAGCATGAAAACACTGCTCCAGGCACTGAAATACACACAGACAACCACTGAATCTAAACTGGAATAAAACGAGTCAACGTGCAAAAAAGTTCAGCTGGGTGACAAAGCAAGTCTAGTTCTTACTTCCAACTCAGCTGGAGTGTGTTAGTGCATCCTTATGTCCTTGTAATACAGTTAACGTCATGGTTGTGGACTGACCTGGAGTGTGTACAACAATCTTTGGCAGAACACCATGAGCCCTTCTTGCTGTGGATGCTGAGTGGCCACCTGGTGGAGGCTCTTCACTGAGTTGATCCACAGAGGCGTCAGCAGACTGGATAAGGAGGAGAAAATAATGAATGACACTGACTTAAGTAAAGATTTGACTAGAAAACAGATTGAGATTAATGGGGATGACACACAAAAACATAAGAAACAAGGACACAACTTTTCCACCAAAGACGTTTTGGTTCTCGAACTGGTTCAGTTTAAGATTCTTGGAACCAAAGTGCAAACTTAGCAACTGGCCCGCACGTGGAAACATTGCATCATCAATGGTGGGCGTGCACAACAGAAGTGAACACTCAATACACGATGACAGTGTCGTGGTGACCCCGCCTGCCTACTGTCAGCTGCAGCACAGAGCCGAAACCCGTCTTAGCTGTTGGAATAATAAAACTACACAATCTGAGCTTGATAGGGTTCAGATTGAGAATAATGAACTAAATTGTGCCAGTCCCGGAGAAATGAGCAGGATGTGACAGGAAAAACACAGCTTCTGCCCATAGAAAGGCAAAAGTAAAATGTTTTTATTTGTGTGAGGGAATCTCAGTTTAGTGTTAGCAAAAACATTTTTAACCACTATTTTTACCCAGACCACAAAATGTCTTGGTATTTGTCTTCATTTTTCCTTGTAGAATAACATACGCCCACTCCATTTGCAGTTGAGAGCTACTAGTTCCAGCTGAAAACCAGTTTTTCCACTCGGGAGCCAATCTATATTTAGTGGAAAAGCACAGAATGGTAAAAAACTTGGTGCACAAACCAGAACGGAACCAGTTTGGTAAAGGGGTGTTAAGATGTACTTTCCACATCCTGCATGATGTGGAAAGAACATCTATCTTGGCTGAGAAGCGGCACACTCAGATACATTTTTACTAAGAAGTGACATCAAATGAGATCAACTTTAAGCCACTTGTATCAAACTTTGTGTAAAAATTCTATGGCAAACTACCACAGCATCTAAGATTTATGTGGTTTTAATGTCAGTGTACCATGTGATGTATGTGGTGACATCGAAGGTGCACTATCATAAAATGCATGTTGTTTTCCTAATGATGTTGCATTACTAGGAAATTTGGCCAGCCTGTGATAAAAACCACAGAGATACCACACGACTATTTCTCAATACCACAGGAAGTTTGCTCAAGGGGCAGCACAAAGCGGCGATGTGCAAGCCCAGCACCTGTTGAAGTTCTCTTGGACCAGGTTTTCATTCATGTACTGCAGCTCTTGCTCCAGGTAGCGCATCAGAGGGACCACGGCCTGAGACAGAGAAGCAGAGGCTGGGTGTGAAATCGATGTAACAGGTTATCTGTGTGAACAAACCGGCAGTGACGGGTCACTTACATCCTCTGTGGACTTGGAGGGAACCCTGCGCCTGGTCGACATGCTCCTTACATGAGTCTCGATGTCTGTATTCAGCTGAGGAGAGGAAGAAATGATGGGTGTAAAAACACTTTATGATAATATCCCTTAACAAATGATTCATAAGATCCTCATGAATATTTAACCCCTTTCTTGTATTTATAAAGTAGCTATGAATGTAGCTAGAAATATTTGTAACTATTTACACATAATCATGGATAGGGTTAGGATTAGGGATACATGTATATTCACAAATAGTTCAGTAAATCTTTAATATTTACAAGCACTTACTTATAAATAAAGCAATAATCATTTGTATGTCATATATGTCACATATGTTTACTTATTTGTAAATAGTTAACATACATTTATGAGCATATCTATAAGTAGTTTACAAATATTTAGAAGTGCAGGTATGATAATCTTAAATAATTATTAATAGCTTGGAAGTTATTTGTCAAGGAATATTGCTATAAAGTGTTACTGAATCATCTGTCAATCCTCTGTTTTGCTCCCTGCTTCCTTGCCTCCTCCTCTCCTCACCCACACACACCCACCTGTTTCCCGAGGGTGTCCAGAGCGGAGCGGATCTCCCGGCTCAGGACGCTCTGGGCCTGCTGGAGCTGGAGGTGCAGAGTGTTGTTGAACTGGCTTTCTCCAATCACGTGGCGGGTCCGCTCGCGAAGCCCCGGCCAGTTGAGTTGGGTGGGAAGGCGGGTGAGGACGGAGCGCAGGTGCTCCAGGTCGTTCACCACCACGCACAGCTACAGACACAGACAGAGAGCAGGGAGCGTTTGAGGTTGATGTTGATCATGTTCGGCTGAGATCTTTTCCTTGTCTTCTCCTCACCATGTTGATGGCGCAGCTGTGGTCCGAGTCCTCAGACAGCACTCGGACTCTCTCCTTTAGAATGCGGCAGTAGGTCACCACAATCTTACACACATCCTGAAAACACACACACTCTAAAGGTTACAACATCTCTGGCCTTGTACAGATGTCCCATGCAAATAAGCCCTAAACCAGGGGTGTCAAACTGGTGCCATGGAGGACCAAGAGGCTTCAGGTTTTCAATCTGACCAAAAACTCCACTAGGTGACTTCACTGATCAGTCCTGTCTCTCTGCTTGAAGGTGAGGAAATCAGTGAAATCACCTGGTGGAGTTTTCAGTTGGAATGAAACCCTGCAGTTTGACACATGTGCCCTAAAAGGATGGAGGCGTACCTCGGTGAGCTTGACCATGAGCATGAAGGCCTCCTCGGGGTCAGGCCAGGACAGCTGCTCCCACAGCTGGCAGATGGGCTGCACACAAGCCACCAGGTCCACAGCCGAGGAGCTGTGCTTTATGGGCACTGCACCAGACTGCAGGGGCTGGAGCTGCTCCAACATGGAGGCAGATGATGACATGGGAAATTTAAAAATACATCCATGTTATGGCCAGGCAGGAGATAAAAATACCTATGGATCAAATGAACAATTTCCAGCATAATAACAGTGGTAATAATAATAGTGATTACATAAGACTACTACTATTATTACTATTACTATTACTATTTCATTCATTGCATTGATGCATGGTTGCAAAAACTCCAGTTCAACTCTGCATCAGTGTGATAAAATTAAAAGTTTATAATTAAAACCACCAACTAGTGACTCCTGAATCCAATCTCTGTCAACCCAAAAACTACTGGTACTGACAGTGATGATCATAAAAATGCAAGCAATAAATAACAGCACAGAAGATTAAATCAATATTAATTGTTCAGATATTTCAAAGCAGGATACAGTAAAGCGAGTGGCCGACCTGGTCCACCTGCACGGCTCTCTCCACTCTGTCCTGCGTGGTGCTGAAGGCCTGATTCAGCCAGTAAGGAAGAGCGTCTCTGAAATCCTCGTGGAAGTCTGTCAGCTCCAGTAAACCCCTGAAACCACAGCAGCACACAGACTTCTGCATCACTCACTGTTGCATGTTTTGCAGGTATGGTGCACTGTGCATTTTCCTGTCTCAGCGCAGGGAGTGTGTGTGAGTGACGCCCTGATTTCTGACCTCTTCTGCAGGAAGGCCTTGTCTTTGTGGATAGCCTGCAGACTCAGGTAAAGGGGGAACAGGCTGTTGGCGAGAGGCTGCTCCATCTGTCCCTCCATCAGGGATAAGGTTTCTCTCACCTCCTCAGCTAGCTGCAGAGGACAGGAGAGGACAGGAGACAGTGATACAGTGAGAGGAAAGGAGATTGTGGCATAATCAAAGCTCAGAGTTTGGCAAATATAGCCATCAAGTCAAAAATTCCTCAACCTAGGGTATCTTAGACATTCCCTTTTGCTACTTACCAGGGAGTCATGCTTATGGTACACTACAGTGAACACATCCAATTGCACAGCGCTAAAGTGACAAGAGAGAAAGATAATGATTACAAATCTGAAAAAATATTCCTCATGCAGTTTGATGTGTTATTCCCTGATAAAAGCCACAACATGACCAAAGAAATATTTAACTATCTATGAAAGCCTTTTCTTTTTAATTTAAAACAACAGCAGCAAATAACACATGCTAAAACCCAGCAGAAGCAATCTCACCCTAACCCTGATTAAAATTAAACCCTGTGGCCTTGCCTGACAAATATTCGGTTCCACACGTCCTTGCTGTGCTTTATGTCTTCCTGCACCTCCCCAATCAACCTGGAGAGGGCGCTCACAATCTCTGACAGGTCCTGCATGCAGGAAAAGGAGTGCACATATTGTGGTGAAAAGAAGAGATAAAAAGCCATAATCCCATATATGGGTTTTGTTACACTGCTGTCTTTACCTTAGTCATTGGCTGATGCAAACCCTTTTTGATAGTAAACCACTCCTGTGTGCCCGCCTGAAAGTGTATCACAATCAATTAAAGGCATGCTGAATATGTTTACATCAAAATCAAACTCTATTATATGACTGTAATAATCAATACAGCAATTTATAATGTTATTGTATGATTACCGACCTCTACAGCATCGCTGACCTCATCCTGCAGCTCAAACTGAGCCGGGTTGAGTTCCTGAAAAGCTCGAGTCTTACAGATCTGGACCAAGATTCTGACCAAACAAACAAACAAACAAAATGCACAGTCATGTACTGCTGAATCTATTTCATTTACATGCAAACATCTGGGCCAGTAATTAGCAATAATAAAAACACAAATAGTGTGCTGTACCTGAGCAATGTGTGCAGTTTAGGGGTAGCGCTCTGAGTCGGGGGGAAGATGTCTCTGTACTTGGACACCAGGCACAGGCCGTACTGCAGGAAGCCATGCAGGGAGTCTCCAAGCTCTTGTTTCTACTCACAAATGACAGCACATACACTGTCAGGGGTACACGACGAGTCCTTTTCTGTCCCCCAGTGTACAAACTACATAAATACACCCCCCTCAGGCTAATTATTGCTCCTCAAGGCAATTATGTGTGTCTTTTTCAGAGCCAAAAAGGTACATATATGTTCCCAAGCAGTCAAAGGTACATGTATGTACCATTTCCTCTAAATGTTGATTTACAATATTAGGAGACAGCATTTGGTAGGTCAAATACAATGAATGAATGAATAAACAAATGAATGAATACCTACATGTATAAATAATACTTAACACTCAACACTAAGCTCATTCTATACTGTACTTGTCAACCTGCTACGCAACACTAATCATGACTGAGTGGATGAAGGAATCAGGTCACCTCCAATCAGACAGAATCAACATCAACAAGCGTGAATTTGAAAGATTTATCTTGTTAAATGAGGTGACTTATTCAAAACGCTTTCAGTTGATAAAACAAAGTAAGCATTAATGATTGAAATGCCATCACCCGTGTTCACTGATCATTCCTTCACAATTCTTGCGGTGCTGATTCATCATTACATGGCAGGGGGTAGCTATGGCCATACCTGTTGGTAGGGCAGCTGCTGCTGATGCCAGTGGTACTCGATACTGGTGAGCTGCTGGAACAGCACTGAGGAGTCCACCTCTAAACTCTGGTACAGCTTACTGTAGGCCACCCACTTCCTGTCAGGGGCACGCACACACACACACACACACACATGCACACACACACACACAGCATGCAAACATTTGGTAACAAGGAAATTGATTTCTGCAATTTTTTTTCTTTTGCTTTTTCATGCATTTTTGGGCTGCAGAGGAGCTCCAGCACTTTTATGCTCCTACACAGGAGCTGTTGAGCTCTCAAATAACCTTTCACTCCCTATCCATATTCATATTACTCCATTCTTCAGTTCCTTATCCTTTCCCAAAACCAAGCACCCTGACCACTGAAAAATCCTGCATAACATCACATTATTGATGTGCACTATGGGTGTAACAATTTACATCAAAAAGCATGATGTTGCAGTCCTCTATACACTGAACCATGCATATGTGGAGGATCTCATCACTGTTTCTTTTGAGCATGGTATGAAATAGCAGTGAGCAAGTTTGCAATGCAGATCACTCAACACTGATTTGAATAAATAACTTTAGGCCTACAGATAGTGCAACTTGTTCATCTTTTTGGTTTGGATCACTGCTATATGTTACCTTGAATTTTTAGTTAGTTCAGGGTTTTTTTTTCGTGGTACAATAACTGAAGCACAAACCGAACCCTAATAAAGGTGAACCGTTATATGACTAATATGCTCCATAACAATATGTGTGTCCACTAGATGTAGATATGGTGCTTACGCCAGGTCCTGAAGGAAAGGTGAGAGGTCGTTCTGTGTGGCGTAGAGCTCCAGCAGAGTCTGACCCTCGCCGCACAGCTCACCTTTCCACGGAGTGCCACCCTGAGAGGGAAAAAACACAAGACAATGAAGTTTTGGAAGGGAAGGAAGAAAGAAGGTAAATAAGAAACAATTTAACAGTTTGAAACCTAAGAAAATTTACTGCATTTCATTCAAAAATATGGGAAAAAAGGTGGTGAGCTAATCAGGAAAGGTCCAGAAAACAAAGACTCTAGTGAAAACTTATAAGAAGGCTAGCAGAAAATGACCAGAAAATTGGCAAAAAGATTTTTTTATTTAAATAAATAAATAAATAAATAATCAGTAAGTCACCCCCCC
>OMLB01026179.1:29181-58200 GCA_900302555.1 Myripristis jacobus
GTCACCCCCCCCCAAATTAACAGAAAATTGGTAAAACACCACCAAAAAAAAAAAAAATACGAGAAAAGTATTTAGAATTGTTAGGATTATAGATTTAAAATTTTAAAACAAGAAATTTACAATTTCCCCCATAATAACTAAAAAACTAAACAATTAAATAAAATTACCATAGAAGTATTACAAAATGTACCACAAGATGTACCCCAAAATTTGTAAAAAAGAATTACAATAAAATACAATTAAAATAAATAAATCCAAAGAAAAATTTTACAACAAAAACTAGAGCCCCCTGGAGTTCAGTGGGCTAGTGGAGGATCATAAGAGGTTTGTGTGGCCGAGCTGGTCTCTTACCTGCTGCTTGGAGATGTGGGACTGGACAAACTGCTGCAGCATCCCACAGTAGTTGACATAAGCGCTCCGGCCTGCGCTCAGTGTCCCGTCTCTCTGTCAGGCATTGTGAAAGCAGGAAAGGAAAAAAATCAATATCTGCATGCAACAGGAAAAAAATCTTATCACATAACTTAATCTTTTGCTTTAACTTGCTGATACTTCAGCACTGTGACTACAGATGTATGGAAACAGTTGCACACTGCATGTTTCAGACAAATTACAACCAGGAAGATATTTCATGGGTGTTGCCTTCAAATATTCAGAACACTTCTGCTTTGATGGCGGTGAACAAGCAAAACTGAGTCATTGCATCATTATCTATAACAGCACCTGTCCATATAAAAGCAAAGGAATAGCTGCAGGTCTCACCTCTTTGTGGATAAACTTGAGATTCAGGTGGCACTGGCCCCGATCAGGATACGTCTCTGTTCTTGGCTCCAGATCACACCAGTTATCCTCTGTGCAGTGGAGATCCTGACAGGAGACACATAAGAACAGAATAATTGACACAGTGGGAGGTTGGTCCATGCAACATATACTATATTAAGTAATGAACAACTCTCTGTGTGGCAAAGTGTGTACATCCAGCACATAAAAGTCAGGAAGAAGGACGTTTTATTACCTGTAGTTTTAGGACAACCTTCCCCAAAAAGTCATCTTGGCCTTTCTCCTTTTTGGCGTCCTTGATCATCCTAAAAGGCCACAATTTTAAAAGCTTTAACCATTTGCATTTGATGTTCTTTGCCTGGTCACCTGTTTGAGTGTGAATCCCAGCACAGTACCTTCGTAAACTATGGAAGTTGGTTTTGAACTCCTCTAGTTTCTGAGTAAGTGAAACCTCTTCATCTTTATCCCTAAAAAAAGAGCAGCACAGTTCACATGTTGGTAATGATCTAGGAGGATTTCAGTGCACATAAGCTGGAGCACTATACATTTTGCTCACCACATCTCCAGGTGGAAGCTGGCACCCACAGTGTCTTCAAACTCTCTATAGATGAAAGAGGAACTGATTACAGATGCAGTTTTAATCCTGATGTGTCACACACGTGAACATGCACACACATTCAGACTCACATGACGAAGGTTTCGTTCCAGATAGGGTTCAGAGTCTTCTTTTTTATTTCGGTCTGGTAGATTTTGTCGTCTGACACAGCATCCTTCACGACTGATTTACAGGGTTTGGCTCTGGATCGCCGCGTCCGACTCTCCTTCTCATCTTCCAGGATGGTCAGCAGGCAGTATGGGTCACTAAAACCTGTTGAAAACACACCAGAGATCTGAGGTGGCCTAGCTGTGACATGCAACATGACCTTTTCACCTAAAGCTCACCAATCAACAATAGACAACTCCCCTACCTACCAGCTTATCAAGCACAACAAATCTTTAAAAACTGTCAAAGATAACAATGAAGACATGAACATTATCGCTTTTGTATTTCTTGACAGGAAGTGGTGACGAGGCACAAAATAGCAACATACATTTAAAGAGACAATAGGCCTCAGAAGTCAGGTCAGTTTGAAATAACTTTCAATAACATTCAATTGGAAAAAAGGAAATTTCTTGGACATTTTTTTATAACCTAAACAACCTTTAAAAAACAAATTGCCAACAGCTAAGTGGTCATCCATGTTCTCAATACTTTTATTGCTACCCTGGAACAAAGACAATGGATTGACCAAAGAAACAGACATGATAGTTCAAGTTAGAAAATTATTCTAGTCATAAATGTATTGGGCAAAGCCATGTGGTGTTAGCTTTTTGTTAGCAAAATATAATTATTTGGGTTGGAAAGCAGCAGCAGATTTTAGTAAAAACAAACAAACAAAAAAAAAAAAACCTGGAACTGGAAATATGCTGAAATTGGCCTCATAAAACAGGCAGATAAAAAGGGTGGATCCAGGCCAGAAAAGGTTCTTGCAGTTCCTCCCAACCATCACATCATCAAGGAAAGACTCAACGCAAACCCAAATCTGAAGCCTTACCTTCATTGGTGCGAAGTAGGGTGCCTGGTCTTTGGTGGCGGGTGATGCCACCACTTATACTTTGTTTGTGGTGACATCACCTGCTACCAGAGACCAGGCACCCTACTTTGCACCATCAGAGGTAAGGCATTACAGAGATTTGGGTTTAGTGGTTAGTAAATGTTTGTCTTGTCTGCGTGGGCGATGCAGGAACTTACCACTGACATCCTTTCCCAGGATTCCCTTTGCTTCCTTTATGGTGACCATAAGGCAGTACACAGGGGGCTGCGAGGGGCACATAGTCATTTAATTACTTCACCACCCACAACACCACTTATTACTGCTGCAATCATCAAGATGACAGTATCAGTACCACTGATAAACTAAATGGAAGGGGCTGTTCTGACGCTGGAATGGAAAGTTCCATAGTGTGAACTCGAGCCAATGTCGGGGTCGTCTACAGATGCATTTATCAGAGCGGAGATGCCGACTTCCTTTTCTCACCTCTGTACTCTGTACTTTCTCCATCAGGCCATCATGCTCCGAGTCTGTCATATTGAAAGCCTGGCAGGGACAGAGATGAGAATTGAGGGAGGTGTAACGTGTCAAACGAGTGGGTAAAGTGCAAGTGGAGGTGTTTTTACCTCCTTGATGTAATGACGGAGCTGGCTGTCTGTGAAGACCTCGGCCAATGCTGGTGTCCCCAACTTGTGAGCGATGGTGTACAGCAACTCCTTATACAAGGGCTTTAGCTTTAAACAAGGGGGAAGCAGATAGAGTGAGAGTACAGGGCAGGGAAAAGCCATTTCATTTCAATTTCATTTTCATGTGATAATACCTCCAGCTCCTTATGTCTTCTCGCCTTCTCCTCGGGGTTTTCATCTTCCTTGAAATCCTGAGGAGACAAGAATTCAATTTTGTTTCCCAGTGTCCCTGCTGCCTAACTGATGCAAATGCCGACCCTTTGAGTCCAAATTTGAGGTGTTTGGACATCATGGGTGAGAGCTGCTTACCCTCTTTTCTCTATTTCTCCTCGTCATCCCCAGTTTACGTGTATGGCCCAGTACACACTGACAGGAGAAAGGGCATTCATAAAAAATCAGATGAAAGATATAGACCCAGAAATTAAAAGTTATACAACACACTTAAGAAATGCAAAACATTGCATTTAGGCTTTGGAGAAGTCTGTCCTCTCCAGAGCTAAAACAACAGATACAATCTATGTTAGAGATAATATCATACAAGCAAATGTTGGCTACAGTCAATGGCGAAGGTGAAAAACATCAGAGGTCCCGCATTTTTTTCTTTTCTTGTTGCTGTCTTTCTTAAGTTTACTGTCAGCTTCACCCACTGTTGTTTTTGGATTGTAGCTAGATTATGTGAGCCTATGAATGACTTGTGATTAAGGAGAATAACCATATCTGTGTGCATATTTCAATAATAAATATCTGTAATAACATTTGAGAAAGAGTACTGCCCTACCTGACGTTGTTTGAACCTCGATGAGCCATGACTCTGGAAAATAGGAAAATACAAGTTTTGGCACAGAGCAGGAAACTAATAGAATGCAATGGTTCAATCCAGTCTCAGTGGTTGGTTTTGCAGGGCTGGCAGGCAGGACTCTAAAGGTCATATCGGTCCATCCTTACACTCAACACTCAACTCCAAGGCCAATTTAGTAAAAGACCTTTATGCTCCCCAGGAAGTTTGGTGATCTCACAACCTTTCCTCCAATGCCACCTTCAAGCAAAAATGTACAAACCCCATGTTCCTACTATTGGCATTCCCTCAAGCGCCAGCAGCAGTGGGTCTGCTCTTGTTTGTTACTAAAATAGCATAAATATCAGTTATTTGACAATATATGAATTGGTGTACAACTATTTAATGCTGAAGTATCATCCTTTCATAAGCAGCTGTTACGAAAATGAAGAAAGACCCTTGACTCAACTCCCACATACCATAAATTACAAAAGATAGTCTTGCTCAGGTTAGGAAACAAAGGGTTTTTTAGAGGAACAATCCCAAATAATGGGGCGCCTACCAGGCCAATAGGACCTGCTTCTGTGAGCAACTTCCTCAAAGTGGCTGATAAGGAAGAGCTATTAGACAAACCACCACTCAGTGTTTAAACATAAACCAAGGAGAATCACATATAGGGGAGCCACCTGTACACGATCCTAGAAGTAGGGATATGTGCAAACACATATACACACACACCCACCCACACACACCCACACACACACACACACACACACACAGATAGGTATACTGGGCTGCCTTCCTCTGTGAGAAACACATGCTATGCTGCATCATTTGGTCAAAAAAAAAAACCCTTAGTTATGAATCATAGTCACAGCTGCTTAAAATAGTTGTTTGGAAAGCATGGCTCCATTTCCTAATGCTATTAGTGGCCTCTGATGTTATTCTTCTGACTATTGCTTATGTGTCATGAGAATTTTTGAGGTTTCATGAAAAAAATAGTCATTTTTTGCTGAACAAAAAACCTGACGCTCTTGCTCCTATACATTTTAAAACAAGCTTGACAAACAAACAAAAACACATTCCAGATAAAAGCGGTTACGTTCAGCTACATTTGACGACCTCATTGGTTTGGCCATCACTACAGTGCCATGCAACCTGTCAAACTGCTAAAACAACATGAGCACATGACGGGCATGTAAGCTGAACATCCTTGAGTGCGGTCTGGTCCATACCTGATCAGGTGTTTCCAGTAGATTGCCTCCTGTGCTGGCTGGCTCCCTTTGGCTGGACATGATGATGCTAATATCTGATAAGCAGAGCACTGACTGTGCCTTGAGATAGGGAAGCGGTGTGTGTGAGTGCGCATTAGTGTGTTTTTATGAACTATCACACAGCAGCCGGAAGTCATCACTTCCTGTTGAAGGTGGTAGCTCAAGTAACTGTGACTTCTAACTGTTTCTTCATCCAGGGGCCTAAAATCATGCAAAGTGTCATCTCTCTCCAAACAAACCTCACACACCCTGTATCATAGGGTTAGGGTCATTTTATTTGTACTTACAAACCTGAATGTACACACTCACACACAGACAACGCACAAACTCAGGCTTTTTGTAACCTTACTGACTCCTGCATGCTTGTGGACATGGTCAAGATTTTGCATACTGTGTTACTGATGAGCTGCAACAATATCACTATGGATTCTAATGGAAATCTAAACCCATAGTCAAATCTAACCTGACACAGGAACAACTGAAACTGGACGAGATAGCTTATGATCACTGCAGCCATTGTTAATGCCTGCAAATATCTATCTATAACTATCTGCCTCTGTTACTGTAACTGTATGTGTGCAGTATTTATATCTATGTCCATGACTGTAACTGTAACTATGTGTACATTTATACCTACAAAAGTATATCAATATCCATTCCTGTAACCACAGCTGGAGAAAAAAAATATTCCATAGTAAAGATGATTATATTATTAGAAACAGCAATGCATAGAAATCGTACCCCTGCGGTAATGACATTATAAGAAGGAGCAATACTTCTCAGAATGAGTCAGAGAAAGGGTGCTTGGCCATATTGCAAAAATGCCCGCTTCCCTGTGACGGCTGCAACAAGATGCAAACTCACTGTGTGGGCTGGTGAGCTCCAAGAGGTCTCTGTCTCTTGCTCTCACCAATACACACACATAGCTCTGCTTTGTTTGTGAATGGAACTGGCATTATGTGTGCCGCTTCTCCTCATCTTGCACATTAATGCATTTGTTAATTCCTCGCGTGTGCTTCATAAAGTATTGTTTGCGGATGACACTAACTTGTTTTTGTCCCACAAGAATCCAAGTGAACTTGAACAAATCCTAAATAGTGAGCTTATGAAAGCAGATGCTTGGTTTAAATGTAATAAATGTTCTCTTAATATTGGCAAAACAAATGACATTGTGTTTTGTTCCAACAAAAAGCAAACTGATGCTGAACATGTCTGCCCCAAAATAAATGGACAGGATATTGTAAGCATCAGCACCACAAAATTCCTGGGGATCCTCATTGATGAATCTCTTGATGGTCTCATGGAAAAATTGTCCAAATATGTTGGTTTGTTTTTAAAGTTGAGACATTTTCTCTCACTCCCTGCACTTACTCTTACTCTTAACAAAACCCTATTTGAGCCTCATGTAAATTATTGTAATGTCATTTGGTGCAACACATTTCCAAGTTACTTAAAAAAGCCATAGATTCTCCAAAAGAAAGTCATACGTGCCTTATCGTGGTCTGAGTTTAATTCTCCTACCAGACCACTTTTCCGACGTTATAATCTCTTGAGGCTTGCAGAGTACAATTACCTCCAGAATGTTTGTATGATGTACCAGGTTGCTCATAAACTAAATCAGAAATTATGTGATCTCATCCCAATCTGCCTTCCTCTACACACCCATGACACTAGAGAAAAACACCTGACCACTGGAAAAAAAATGAAGGCTAAAACGCACCAGCTTCAGTGTTGTGTGCAGAGGACCGCAGATTTGGAATGAACTCCTATCTACATATGATTAATTTCATGAATGACATGGGGGGCATACAATGGATATGCCATCATAAATCTAAAGAAATCAAAAGTAATTTATGGCTTATTGTTGAATAAAGCTACCAATGAGGTGAACAGTCTTTTATGATGCTTGTCTGCATGTCTGAATGCTTTCTGCACATACACGCGGATGAGAAATTAAAGGAAAAACCAACATAAAGTGTCTTATTATGTTGCTGGACCACCAACAGCCATCAGAACAGCCTAAAAGTGCCTTGGCGTAAATTCTCCAAGTCTCTGGAACTCGATTGGAGGGAAGCAGCACCATACATTCAAAAGATCCTGCACACAGAGAGAGATATTGTAGTTGAGCTGCAGTGCATAAAGCCCCAGTTACAAGACAAGTGCACATTTGAGTTTTACAGAAAGGTTTGAAAAAAATGATGTGGTCAGATGAGTCATCTTTCACCATATTCTGGCCAAGTGAACGAGTGCATGTGTACACCAAGAGAACAGAACAGGCCTGAGTGCCCGAGCCCAACAGCGAGGGGCCGTCCACCAGCTCTGTTGTGCTGTGGGGGGCATTTTACACCTGTCCTGTTAGAGGGAAGGTTGATCACAAATCAATAACAAGTTCTTGTGAGTGATCACTTCCATCCTATGATGAAACATTTCTATCCTGAGGGAGCCGTCTCTTCTAAGATGACAGGGCCCCTATCCACAGGGCACCAGGGCTCACTTTGGACTGATGTATAGAAACTTGGAGAATCTATACCATGGAGCGCTGAAGCTGATCTGGTGGCCTGGCACCTTACTAAGACACTTTAATGTTGATTCTTCCTTTATTTTGTTGTCTTTCTATATCTAGAATACCATATTTTTAGATTGTGCAAATCAGTATTTCCCCACTGCTGTTATTTTGAGGCTGTGTTTTACATAAATTCATCCTTTACATTCACTGATGTGTCCGTGTGAGCTGTGTACCTCACCCTTTATTCTTTTCGTCTCAGGGAATAAAGACCTCAGAGGGCCTGAAGGCAACATGACGTCACTTTGTGGGCGGTCCGCACGGATGGCGGAAGTGCAGGTGCAGCACCAGCATCACAACAAGTTACACCAGCGGCTAAGTGGAGGAACGGTTACGAGGCTGGAGATACGGTTTCACTCCTGTTAACAGATTAGGGGATAGACCTTTTAATTTGTTCCCCCTTGTCGACGAGTCTGGTGGGACGTCGAAATGGCTCTGAACCAGAACAGCTCGGAATCCGGCGGAGTCATCATCAACAACAGTGAAAGGTAGCTAGCTTGTGTAACTAGCTAGGTTAGCTATGTGTTAACGGCTCTGACAGATTTTTTTTCTGTTTTTTTTTTAATGGAGACAGTGGCAACCCAAACTCCATTTAAAAATATGACATTTTTATGTTGCCGCGTTTATTGCCATGAAAGCATGCGTGGTAAAAGCAACTTGTGACCTTCTCTGAACCCGTTAGGTGCCACTCCTCCATTCGGCATACGTGTGATACAACAAACAACTGTTATTCCCAATAAAATCTCCACTTTTATCATTTTTGCACATGATATTTCTGCAACTGTATCCTACCCGTTTCATTTACAAGGTGTGGGCGGTAGCGAGCAGTGCGAGCCAGTTTTAAAAGTTGACCTTATATTTGAATAAAGTGCATCTCGGTGGATGAAATGTATACTGAATTTGAGAGTAATTGCTATCTTTGCTCATGAGAAAGAAGTCCACATGAAAGTGCCTGATTTTTGTATGTGATTTCCCGGTAGGAGCGCAGAGCATATCGGAGCTACGTTACCCGCAGTCACCATGGCCATGAACCTGTTATATCATCATGTAGCTTGCTTGAGATCTGATCACATTTTGCTTTGCCACACATACCGTCTCCTAAAGCTCATCATAACGAATATTCATATGCTTTTTCGAGGGTGCAATGCTTCGTGCCGTCATGCCGTGACAGTAACTTAGTCAGCGTTCAAGGGTCCATTGATTGCAGTGCCGTGCTGCAGCTGCATTGCTTGCTGTCACCAGCACAGCCTGCTTCACTACCTGCACACTTCAACAACAAGGATTTATAGTGTAGATGGAGCAAGCCACTATACAGTTGACATGAATTAACACCACTGGCCGACTTTTCTCGAACATGCCGGAGCCTCAGGTTAAAGCCCTTGCTGCAGCTAACCCGTAGCGGCCCTGTGTCACTGAGTGGCATGCCACTCTAATCCTGTTACTGTAGTGATACTTACTGACTCAAAGTAACTGATGAACTTACCGTGTTCGGTAACAAGGCAGTTGCACAATGGCCCATGATCTCATCCACAAGCTGTTTACTCCCAGATTATGAAACCTTAGGTTGAATCACATGATTACCAAAACAATAGATTTGTATAGTTTTTACAGTATAGATTGAAACATAACATCTGATAATGTGAAATAATGGCTTCTTGCATGGACTTTGGATTGATTGTGTTTCTCTGTATCTTTCCGTCACAAGCGTGCTGATGAACTATGATAATGTGGAGCTGGTTTTCTGTGATGCTGACAGTCTCCCTGAAGCCTTCCGGAAGAGCAAGAAGGGGAGCGTCTACCTGACTCCCTACAGGGTAAGAAACACAACTCGTGTTGACATACCACTGAGACTACTGACAGTAAGTAAACAGAGATATTCAGAGCTGACTGAGTTGAGAACTCATTTGTGTTTTCTCTCAGGTCATCTTCCTGACTAAGGGCCGGGATGCTCTGCAGTCTTTCATGATGCCCTTCTACCTGATGAAGGGCTGTGAGGTCAAACAGCCTGTGCTGGGGGCAAATTATATTAAAGGCACCATTAATGCTGAGCCCGGAGGTATGTGTGTGTGTGTGCATGTGCCATATCTGTGTGTCGGTTCATGAAAAAGGAAGTAGCTTGTATTATCATTTTGAACATATTCCAGGACTCACTTATGTTCAGTACACTGGTTCCTCTTCTTGTTTTCTCTTCAGGTGGTTGGGAAGGCACTGCCACTTTCAAACTGGTGTTTGCTGCAGGAGGAGCCATAGAATTTGGCCAGTACATGCTGCAGGTGGCGGCTCAGGGTATGAGAACAAACAAACTGAAACAATTCTTAAGCAAGTGATGTTGTATTTGGGGCTCTTGTCCTGCTTTTCTTTTTATCTTCCATCTCTTCCTGCCTTGCAGCGTCCAGAGGTCAGCCGGTGACTCCTGGGTTTGGCGGATGCCCCTACATGGCGAACGGGGCGTATGCTTGCCCCCCTCCCCCTGCCAATGGGATGTACCCTGCTGGACCTCCACCTGGCTACTCCTACCCCAACCCGCCTCCTCCAGGTATGTGATCCCAAACATTTCACTAAATCGTTTGACCATGTTCCATGCCTGTGAAAGTGGTCAAACGTATTCTGTGTGTCACCTGCTGTCCCAGGTGGATTCTACCCAAACCCTCCATTTGATGGTCCTGCAGCTTACATGCCTCCTCCTCCGTACTCTGCTCCCCTGGGCCAGCAGCCGCTGCATGACCCAGACCTGCCCTCCACATCAGCAGGTGAGATTACATGGTGTGGGTGCTTTAACTGTTGGGTATCTTCTCGGTGTAGTTAGTGATCAGCCTTGCAGTGATGGGGAATATTTCATCACTTTCAAAGGGAAATGCTACACAGAGGCTAGCAAAATTGTTGCCATCTATTAAATGGCCTCAAAAAACCTTATACACTTATTTTCTGTGATGTCATTCAACATATTGTATTTTCCTGTTTGTTTTTCCCGCCATTCTTTACTTCTGTCTTATGATGCCTTATTTTTCCTTGTTTTACTTTACCTTGGATAACAGACTGTTCAAGCACTTTGTAAGATCTTTCAAAAAAAGTTGTGCACAAATGAAGATAATTGCTGCGTAACCATCATTGCTACTATTCAAATTCACATGCGTATGTTAACACATCTTGTGCTGATCGTTATTAGCTCATTTACCTGTTTCAAAAATCACAAAGCATCTCGACAGAGGCACTCCTCCTCTTCAGGGGAACATTGTGCAGCAGTCAGTGGCTGCTGAATGATGCCTTTGTTGCTCATTCGATCTATCGCCGCCTCTCACTTGCTTCTCTCTTGCTCTCATTCCTCATTTGGTCTCCATTCTCTCATTTTTTTCCTCCTCATTTTCCCAGCCATTGTAGCTCAGGCTTGATTAGCTCTAGTCGTCTCATGTATCCCAGGGATTAATCATAAGACTATGTTTAATTAATGTGAGCTCCCCCCCTCCCCTCTCTGTCTCTCTCCCAGCGGAGGCCAAAGCAGCCGAGGCAGCAGCTAGTGCCAGCTGTGCCACGCTGCCGCCTACACACGTCTACCTACCACAGGTAAGCAGCCTGCTGCAGTGCTGTTCCCTGCAACTGCAGTACACATCTATATGATCTATATGATGCAGACTGAGTGTGTAATTCTTAACGAATGGATTGATACTAAACTGGACGTCTGTGGGAAGTCCTAAAACTGAATCAGTTGTCATGTGGCATTTTAGTAAGATTTGGCACAAGTGTTCAGGAATGGGTGTAATGCATGGGTCTAACTTGGGATTAGGGTCTTTAAAAAGTATTATTGGTATTATCCAGAAAGTGTTTTTACTGCTAATTTGTCTGATTGTTAAATGTGGCTTTTTTGTATAGGAGTGTGTCATTAATACACCTGTTATATTAGCAACAGAACAAAACTAACATGTTTTATTTACAGAAGATAATTATGTTGAGAGGTCTGTCTGTAAAGTTAAACCCAGTTTGTATCTGTAAACTTTTCTTTGATTCTTTGAAAAAAGTCATATCAGTGTCAGCTGTTATAGGTGGGAAGATATTAGATATCAGTCTCAGAAAATGTATTCTATCTCTGATCTCAGTTGCTTCAGTCCACAAAAATAGAGATCAGCCTCCAGAAATTCTTACTGGTCAAACCAAAATAGAACTGAAGATATACTGGGAATGAATTGCAGAAAACGGCAGCCCTCTGGTGTGTGTTTTCTGGCCCAGTATCATGTAGGACAGGGAGGCTAAGCCAGCAAATCCTGCCCAGGAAGCAGCAGTGAGCAGATCAGGGCCGTCCAGGGCAAAGCAAACTCAGCAAAAAGTGAACCTCAGAATAAAATAATGGCACAGAAACGCTGAAATCTGTCATGTCAAATAAGCGTGTCCCGTCTCTCCCCAGGACAAGCCTCCTCCCTACTCCCCTCCTGAAGACAAGAAGAACCAGTAGACCTGCCTCATCTCCTCAGTTCTTCTTTTTCTTTCTTTCACCTGTATTTTCCATCCAGCTGGCTCACCTCTCCTCTCCCCCTCTCTTAACTGGATGCCAGGAAGGACAAAGTCTCTCTTTTATAAACGTTTTCTTTTGCTTTTCCCCCAGCTTTCATCTTCCCAGATGCTCCTCCCCATAACTTGTCCCCGTGGGTCTCACCTTCTTCTCACTTTCCACTGCTTTCCACCTCCACTCATACCGCTCACATTCCTTTAAATGATTTATAACACAGTCAGCTCTTCGCACAGCTCCATGCTCCTTGCTAAAACCCAACACCTGACAAAAAGTATTCATTAACAGTCTTTGAAAGGGATATGATTGTTTGGGCCAAAGCTGTCAGGACACAGGGGTATTTTAAGTTGAATTCACTGAAATTTTGTAGCCTGTCTAGTTGGCTAGTTTAATATTTGTTGCCTTGTGGTTGGCATACTGAAGCATACTGCCACCCCACTCTAGTTTTTAGCTAGGCTGTTTGGCTTAAAAATTTTTATGACCGTTTGTCTATCAAACTAGACTGAATGGAATGATGTAATTCCTTTGCGAACCTATCCAGAGGCAAGCTGAATGCAGTATTTTATTTTTCTATGATTTCTTCGTGTGTACAGGCTTTTCATATGTCAACTTAAAAGAAAAAAAAAAAAGAAAAAAAATGAGATATTTTCTCAGTGACACTAACCTAGCTTTTGTAAAGATAGCTGATTGCAGGGTGGCCTAGTCTGCCTGGACATGTTTTAGTGGAAAAGAGGACCACAAAGATTAGGACAGCGTAAAGCCCCAGCAGTGAATCCCTGATCCTGGATTAGACTAGAGAGTGAGTGTGACCAGGGCCCGGGGGGACGGACTGCCAGGAGGGATTATCTTTACACTGTGTGAGAGCAGAGCGGTCGCCCAATGATGTCACGTCCTGTTGTGTTATGCCGCCGAACGTTCGAGAACTCACACATGGTCAGACCCTCTACTCGCTTCACCCTTCACTGTCCTAATGTACATTTCACTCTTTATCTTCACTGTTCAAACGAAAGACACGCCGGCTCGTCAGAGGATCTTCTCTCTCTCTCTCTGTTTCTCTCTGTCCCTACTCCTCGTGGTTGTAATCTGAGCTGACATGTCTGAGGTCTTAAAATCTGATCTGAGCACCTTAGTGTCCGGGCCTCTTCCTTCCTGTATCATCACTAATCTATATACTGTATCTGTGACACATCTGTGGCTGATTCTTTGCACTTTCAGAACGCTATGCATTGGGCCCCTGTTTGCTCTGTCATGGCTGTGTGTATATTAATAAAGCTCTGTATTTATTTCAAACTAATTTATTGAGTAATTTATTTTAAATGGCAAAAAAGTAATGTGGACAAAACAAAGCATGTTCTCAACAGCAACTAATGCATGTATGCATTGGATTGGAATTTATTAAATGGATTCTTGATTCATGTGAAGTGTGAGTGTTTTCGTCTTTATTTCTACACTAAGTATTGCTCTATCACACATTGATGGGTGGGTTTACTCAATGTCCACTTTGAACACGTAGCATAGTGCATTAGCATAAACATCAGCAGGGGGGTTAAGGTGAAATGTCACTAGGCGTTAGCAGCCTTAAACTGTGCTTTTCCCTTCTCATGCAGTCAGTGGTCCTTGTCTGTGCTCCCAGACAGCTTCCACTTGTGCAAATCCACGTCAGTTTTCCCAAAGATGTTCCATGTCCTGAGCCTCGAGTTCACCAACATTTCCAAGGTCACAGCCACGCTTCTGAAGCGCTCATGGTAAAGTCAAAAGGCAAAAAGCCTGTTAAAAACATCTGTACAGTACAGCAGGTTTCATCACGTCACTGTCAGCATCACAGGTTTGGGACTGTAGTGTCAGTGCAATTTGTGCATTCCTGTTCAGATCCCAATAAATAAGGAGCGGTCCATTTTCAGCTACATGTTCTCAGTAGCAACGCACAGCCATGGAACCCTTCCCGTTAAGATTTCACCTATATCACTTATGAGAGAATAAAAGGAGCAGATTAACAGGACAAAGTCATCACATGGAGTGGGTCCACTATACCTTGGACTGGCCTGTTGTCCTTTACAGGCCACATGATCAAGTGCTTTGCTTCCCTCTTGGTTTCACTTTCACCTCTAGAGTCGAGGAATCAGACTGGTTAACAGCGGTCAGTCACAAGCTTGGATGCAATAAAGAAAAATAAAAAAGAGACTATAATGTCATGGACTAAAGAATTTGGCATTATGTGCAACACCAGTTGGCAGCATAATACGACCACCCTCGAAAGTTTGTGCATTTGTAAAGATGGCTACATGACAAGTGCAGCATTCCAAACTCTGTCTATGACAGTATGGCCTCCTTTCTTTCTCTCCAAACTGGGGTTCAGGAAAAAAGGAGTTGGCCAGTTGTAGACCTGGGAAAACACAAAAAGGTAAAGAGAAGCTCATAGCTTCCACTGACCAACAAGCATTCATGTAAGCCAGAAGAGCGGACGCTCACTATGAGTCGTGAGAATGCTTGTTCAGTTCTGTTGATCACAAGTCCTACAAAAGAATGTGTGATACATGGATTTTATAAATTCTTCATGAATGATTTTGTAATTTGAGCCTTGTGCCACACTGAACTGCAATCATTACAGTGGAAAAACAGGAAATGCACACACAGAACGATTTGTCCTTCCTCAACTGGAGATATTAAGAGATTTTTAAAAATTTCAAATTTCAAACTACTAACCCTAAAATTATTTTTTTGATGCACCGTTTCAGAAAAATATCCAAATAGTCACCACATGGCTGTAAATTACTTGGTGAAACCTCAACACAATGACTTTTGTCTTTTCCAAAACCTCTTCTGTGCACACAGATGATAATTAGACAAGTCAATCTTTTTTTCTCATTTGTGAAAGGTCTTCAAATAATATCCCAACAGCAAAATCACATGATTTTTGAAGCACCTCTTTAAAAAAAAAAAAAAAAAGTTTTCAGTCACGATAACTGCAGTGTTTTTCCACCAGGATGAACTTGTCTGCACCAGTTCTTACTGTGTGAACACGACTCTATTTGGCACCTTTATGAGGATTAAGTTATTTTGACTCAGAGCTGTATCTGTACAGCTGACACGAGCAGACATGCAACAAAATCTAAGCAGCTGGCAAAACCATGGTTTCAAAAAAGAGCGCAGCAGGAATCGTGGATTGATTTGGGCACATTGTCTGCATGTCACTACTGAAAAGTAACATCATGCATGCCCTTCATTTCCCTTTGTTCCAGTGTGATGACTGCATGTCAGTGCGGCCTCGACGCCTCCCCATACGTCTAATGTGTACCTGTGAGCCCAGCCATCTTAATGACTACTCATTGCATAAAAGTAGACCATCTAAACTCAAAATATTGTGTAGACTCCGCTAAATTGTACCCTCCAGTTGAAGAGATTGCTTGTCTAATTGCAAAAGTACATTTGATCTATCTAAAGTTCAGCATTTTTTCAGTCATACTTAAAAAAAAAACACAAGGCCAATCAGGATGTCCCTTTGTTTCCATACAAGATCAGTTCTTCTACTTGAAACGTGGTAAGATGTGAGATGAGGGAAAAAGAGATTTAAAAAAAAATCCTCTAAATGGTTAATTGCATCTACCTGGGGCCAGCTAGGGCCCACATTTGATTGTTCCTTTTTCAGCTCATCACTGATCGCTGAACTCCCTTCCTCATCAGCTTCACCTCCCCTTGTCAGTCAGCTCATGTGGAACAGAGGGTGATGCTGACGCCCTCCCCTATCCAGCAGGCGGGGAACAGCTCCTGGGTGAAGGCACAGTGGAAAGCGTGGAGCCTGGTCTGCCCGTCCCCGTAGTAGGTGAGCGTCCCGGCCTCGTAGTCCAGCAGCATGCCGATGCGGCTGTGCTGGGAGTGGCCGGCCAGCGTCTCCCTGCGGCCGTTGTGCCAGGCGCTCAGCTGCCGTTCGTCCAGCTGCAGGCTCCAGGACAGCTCGTTCATCCCCACCATGCACCTCTTGCCCTTCTCCTTCCTGGGGATGGTCTCGTAGGTCACCTGAGAGACACGTCAAAGGATGGGAGTGGCACAAAGAAAGTGTTTTAACCTGAATATTGCATTCCAGGGATGCAGTTTGAGATTCAAGAAAATGTTTCTAAGGGGACAACAGAACCCTGGACCTCACAATATCCGTCTTATAAATTTCCAACCTGCGACACATCGGCTTTCACTGTGTCCAGTCAGGATAAATGAATGCTCTCAAGAAGAAGAAGAAACTCAAGTTTCTCTCACAGGAAACACCAAAGAAAACGAGCATCCATTTTCCTGAGTTAACACTGTGAACATTGTTTTGTTGACATTTATGATGGTGTTTGACAATGAAAGCAAGTGCCCGGATGGATTGTGATGAAGGCTACTAAATTTCTCACTACTAATGCTCGTGGTTAAGTTGTGCTGTGTATGGCTATGAATGATGGCTATCAACATTTGCATACAGCAAGGAGTTGAAAAATACCTATTTCCATTTTCTATTTCCAAGCTTGTTTTTCCCCCAAAACGTTTGTGGTGATTTTTTTGTAAGTAAAATCAGTATATTCAGAAAGGAGTTCCAGATGCTGTTAAAATGTGTCTTTGGCAGACAAATCAATAAGATCCACCCACTGCAGTGTCTGAAATTGCAACTTTTGCATATCTTGGTTTTATATATGAAGTCTTTAGTCTTTCCAAATTGAACGTTGTCTCTGCTCTAGAGAGAAGCAGAGTCTAATCTGGACATTTACATGTATCAATGTGCAGGATATGATGATGGCGGCACAGTCCAAGGTGAGCATTGATGTAGAGGCCCAGTTCAGAGTTTAACACACTGCTATACTGCCATACTAATGAGGTGCTGTAGCTTTACACTGTCAAAAACCAGGACCACACGACAGGCAGCAACATTTAGAGAGTTAGAGATTTCAGACACTTCTTTTTTATAATAGGAGAAAATGTTTCTGCCAAAGTCCACCACTGTGCTGTTATTTCAGGCTTTCCTAGCCAGAACACTGCTTTACAGACACACTGACGTCATCGTTTGCCATGACACACACTTCCACATAAGTGTTACACACTGTAACTGCATCCTAAAAAAATTACGCACTATAGAGGTTGCAAGCCTATAATTAGTCAAATGCTGTCACTATACTGACCAACATTTGGAGTAATACATAGAATAACATATTAATATAAGTGATCCCCAGTATTCCCAGTTTCCCATCATCATGTCATAATCAGAAGTGAGCGACTTGTAGCGATAGAAACTGTTATGCTTTACTGCTCTGTAGGGCTGCAACCACTTATCAGTAGTTACTGATAAATCAATAACAGGCAGATTATTAATTAGTGAAACATGTTGTTTTGTTATGATTTTTTATGGATCAATAAATTTGAATGGTGGCTGGTACGAAAGTCTCCCATCCATCCCATAATAATCATGACACGCAGGGCCTCTTTACCCCAAGATAAGCCCATGGCTTCGACACCTCCAGCTCCCAGTAGTGCTGTCCGTGGGTGAAGCCCTGAAAGCAGAGCACCTGCCAGGTGTGGTCGAAGCGGGCCTCATGGGCGGGGACGGGGCGCGGTCCGGAGGTCAGGTGCTCCGCCCTCCGGTTTTCCTGGGACAGAAGCAGGTGCCCGTTGGCCGTGCGGGGGTCAAAGGTCAGAGAGCATCTGTCTGTAATGAGAAAAATGGGATTTGAACAGTTTCAAGGAGGGGTGACCCAAGAGCTAAACTGATCAGTCACATCTTCAAGCAGACCTCTGGTGCTACCAGAGCAAAAGTGGAATAATATTAATCAGTTATAATATTTGATACAGTTTGCAGGCCTAGCCATGGCACACCAAACCTAAACTGGAATGCATTTGGTAAGGGCAAATCGTTTTTCGGTTTATTGGAGAGAGACCGGAACGTGAGGAGAGATTGGGGTGGGGACATGGTTACATGGTTTGTGCTGTAACCAACTGGGTCACGAGGACACCCCAAACTGACACAACTGGAGAATTTGGCATCAAGTCTTTGTCTCTTAATTTCAGCATTAAGATAAAAAAAAAAAAGACAATAATTGTCTAACAGTGGAAATACCAGATCCAGATGACCACCAAAATCTAATCAGTCATTTTTTGCCCAGGGCCAATCTGGCCACCAAACTTCCTCTAAATCTAATCATTAAATATCTTACTGACAGACAGAGAGGCACAGTGAAAGCATAACCTCCTTTGTGGTAATAAATAAAGCAAGCCAGTGGATAGAAGTGCGTCTCTAATCGTCTAATCATGGATTGACCTTCCTGTTGCAGTTAATCGCTCTCCATCTTCTTTCACAGCATGAAAACTCCTTAATATTATGAATAAGCACATTTCTACCCAGTCAATCATATCTCTACTCCTTCAGTCAGTGCAGTCGCTCTCACACAGTCTCGTCAATCTCTCACTCTAGGTCTCATTTCTCTCCCCCTCTCTAGGAATAATGTCAGCACACTGTGGCTCTGATCTTTGCTCTCCTTATTTGACAGCTGAAGCTCTGATGTACAAAACCACCTAAAAAGTAAATGCGATGTGAACGGTGTGACAGGACTTACAGGCACTGAGGCCCTCCTTCCCTCCAGGGTGGCATGGAGCAGCTGGACTGGGAACCACAGCCAGAACTGGACGCTTATCCTGCGGAGAACCTGGAGACCACAGAGAGAGACGGAGTAGTAAAATGACAGAGGAGGAACAAAATATGCAGGGAGGAGGGCGGGCAGAAAAGTAGGAATATTTTGAAAATTATTATGACCTTAGCCGGTCTGTTGTTTCTAACCACACTGACTAGTTGAAACTAAAAAACCCCCACGACATGAATTCCCATCCGGTCCCTTTACGTGCAAAGAGAATGGCTGCACTTGATTTGGCGCCTGGTTGGCCTGGTTTTGACGTAAGCAGCTATAAGAGTGGTAAACCACAAAATTGTGTCAATTGTCCGCCAGTTTATAAATCCTGCATTTACACTGCACTTGTAGGCGATACTTCTTCTATAAAAAAAAACAAAAACAAAAAAAACTCCCTCACCCCAAAACATATGATTCATGTTTTTCTTCTTTGTGGTCGCTCTTTGTGATCGCCGCCTTGTCCAAGCAGGATAGGCAGTGCATGACCAGGCTGATTCTGGTGACTGTATCCCTGCTTCCAGCCCTGCTCCACCTACCACACCACTCTGAAAACTGCAGCGCACTGAGACCCAAACTAGGGCGGGTCGATAAACTGATTATTTTGGATTTATGTTTTAAATCGATGCAAAAAAATGTCTGGATCATAAATCTGCAATCTGTGTAAATCCTCAGTCACATGATCACGCCCGCTATGATTCCCATCAGTCAGTAGTTGTAGTTAGTGAAAAATGCAAAAAATTTTGATTTGAAATCAAAATTGTGAATTTAGAAGAAAAAAGGACACAGTTACTTTTGATCATTTACACCAGAAAAACGAGAATTGTCGATTTACTGCTTTAAACATTGGCAGTTGGCAAAAACTTGGCAAAAAAAGTAATAGCCACGCTTTAGTGTTTCTAATACGTTTAGGTAGAAATATAAGAATTTCTACATTTATGATAACATACAACAAACAAAGAGAATACACACTACCAGAGGTATAATAATTGGAAAACTCTACAATATGAAATTATTCGGGCTGGGATGATACGCTTATCTCCCTATTCGACACTATCACAATACTTGAGTGCCGCGATAATTAAGTAAAACAATTTTTCCACCCAGTCCTAGAAATTATACTGAGAAAAACTGAAACATGTGCATAACAAAACTGTGAGAATACCAATACATATAACACATGAGAATGTTCTGCAAGTTCTACTAAAGTATGCCGCACAATAGCTCAAGTTTATTTTCTACTGAGGAGACACGGGGCCAGGAACCAGGTTACCTTGTTTGTCCTGACCCACGGCGGTGCTCACAGCTTTCTCCAGGTCCTCACACACTAGCTTGGAGACCCGGGACAGCACGTCTGTCACGCCGTTTAGCCGATCCTGCAGGTTGGGCGTTACTTCCACCGGAATATCCTTGAAACGTGGAACCTCTATCAGCATGGACTCCTGAGAAGAGATGTGCGGTACAAGGAACAAGGCATTTCAATGCATTGTTGATGAGTGTAACAATATTAAATGTCAACAAAGGACGGGAGCTGCCAGAGGAGAGAGCACATGATGGCTCTCGTAGTGTGCACCGCTTGAGGGCTGATAGTGCTACAAAGGATCAAACTCATTCTGCCGCAAAAGCTCAGACACATTTTATGACTCTCTCATTCATTATGAATGAAGTTACTTGAAATGAAGAAGGTTGTATAATAATTGCTGCAACTGCACGTCCTTTTAATTTTGAAAAGACGCATGCACTGCTTTCATAAGAGCCAGCTTAACACCATCAGTAAACAGCTTATATGTTCACAAGTGAAAGAGCAGAAACTCCTGCAGCATAGCCAACATTATCTCATTATCTCAGCCTTTCCCACCTGCGAGTAAATGCAACTTTAAAAAAACAGCCCAGCCTAAAAACGTGCCGTGCCTTTCTAGTTCACCAGCTTTCTGTCTGCCGTGTGCCTGATCTGTCACAACAAGTGCCAGCGGTTAAAAAAAGTGGCAAGTCCTTAATACTGACTACGTAACATTTTCCATTTGAGCTGACGTGACAACATAGTCACAGAACCTGTTCCACTTGGCTAAATCGGCAGTGACAAACACTCCCGCTGCAGTTTCTCACAACACCAGAGAAAAGGCAGCGGTGCCAACCTTGATCAGCTGAGTGTCAGAGAGGTTATGCAGGGCTGCGATCTGGCCTTGGCTCTCTCGGAGTTTCTGGGCCCTCTCCTCCAGTTCAGCGAGCCTGGCCTCGGCCTGAGAGAGGGCGGCCTGTTTCTCCCCTTCGATGAAGCGCTCTGTGGCCTCCTGCTTCTCGGCCAGCACGTGCAATAGCGTGGAGAACTTGGTATTCACCCAGGCTGAAGTCTGCTGTAGAGTCACCTATTGATGAAAAGCACCAAATTAGGGGCCTCCTTGGAGAACTTTTGAAATGTGTGCCTGATGTCACCAGTGTGAACCCTTTAAAAAGACTAGGACACTTTTCAAACACAGAAAGACAACATCCATGAGGAACTTACCTTGGCTTTGTTGATATTCTCACTCAGCTCCTCAATAGTCCTCTCTGTCTCTTCCAAGAGTTTTCCCACCTCCATGCTCTTCCTCTCCAATAGCAGCTGAGGACAAACGCAACGCAGTGAGACAGCGGGCACTAAATAGCTAGAATTATGCCATCTACACAAATGCTTCAACTAAGACAACTTAGCACCTTGAAACTTGACATCACTGTACAAAATGACCTACTGTGACCTCTAGGATAATCACAGCCTCTTGAAACTTTACAACCACAAACTAGAGGATCATTCAAAAAACAAAAATCGCAATAAATCGTCATATCGAATCGCAATACTTGTAGAATCGCAATACTCAAGAATCACAATACATATCGAATCAGCACCGGAGTGTCTTGTTGGTATTGAATTGGTGGATTGCGCATGTTGCCCCGGCCCTATTGTCCTCTCCACGTCTCTGACTGTGGGAACATTAACATGTGGATTCTTATACCTCTTGACTTTCCCTTTCCGCCTCCAACAGCACCATGCCGTGGTTCAGGCATTCGGAGATGGCACACTCGCAGCACACCGACATTTTGTCCTGCTTGCAGTAATACACTAGGGGCTTCTTGTGGCGATCACACAGCAGCATCGCCCTCGCCCCTTCGCCCCCCCTCGTCAGCGACTCCCTGCAGGAGGGGTTGTTGCTGTTCGCTGCCTCGGTCAAGACAGAGAGGGACACGTTACGCTTGAGGACGGGCCTAGTGGGGAACTTCTCGCTGCAGATCGGGCACTGGGGGCCCACATCTGACTTGCTCTGGGTGTCCCAGTGGACGGTGATGCACCTCTGACAGAAGGTGTGACCGCAGGGGATGGTGACAGGCACTCGGAAACGGTCCAGGCAAATGGCGCAGGTCAAATTTGAATTCTGACACTCCATCTCTGACGAATGACACCTCTGTGTTATCTCTCTGTGAAAAGACAAGAGGACAGTCATGATGTGACACGCTCTTCAAACAGTGTGGTGGCAGTCACTTGCTGGTCTAACCTTTTATATTCCACAATGACAAATCTACTACATATGTCCTGCACACTTTAGCTTTACATGCTCGCCTTCATTATTGATGCTGCCAGGTAATAAAACGTGCAGCAGCCATGCCAGTGTGCCAGCAAGCAGCAGTGTCCAGCAGATGAGCACAGGTGGCAACGTTAGCTAGCCCAACACACATTAACTTAGCCAAGTGGAAGGAAAGGCTAATGTTAGCTAGCCTCGATTCAAGTCACTTTACGCTCGTCCTGACTTTGACCGGCATGAATTAGTAAATATGACCATTTAGAGACTTCGCCTCATATCTACTGCTTCGTTTTGTAATTCGACATGTCACACCAATAACACTGTTACTAGCCAATTCTTACCAGTTCAATACATTCATGCAGAGCATCTGATTGTATAAATACAGGATCGTCAGATGAAGCTCCGTTGATGACGACACACGCAAAAATGCTTCCTTCAAGTGCTGCCGGGAAAAAAACGTACATTGGCGTACAGGTACGTAGCAACAACGTGATAAATGAAGAAGACAACATTAAAACGCTGAAGACAAACCGTACTTTATCAAACAAACAAACAAACAAACAAAAGCACAGTCATTTATCTAATGTGGATTTCTATACATTCTGCCACCACGGCACATTGCTAAAATAAAAACAACACCTATTAAAAAAAATTGTTACCGGGTCTGTTTTCTTATCGTTTGCCTCCAGTGGTACTCGTACTTGCAGCAGCTTTTTTTGTTGTTATTTTTTGTTAAATCTTTATTGAAAACACATCCAAATATAATCCAGAATAATCACTTAAGGCATGTACTCAACATTTTGTTGTTCAAAGAAACGGAAGTATGAATTTAAAATATATGTGTAAAAAAATAATATTGGGAAAAATAGACCCCATTAATATTCAAACATTAGAGGATGAGATTACAACACGTCAGTTATTTCTTTTTAAATAGTTCATAGTGCCAGATTGACAGTTTATGACCCTTTTTAGTGTTTATAAGTTTGATAGTCTTTATATATTATTTGAATTCACATTAAAAAGTAACGAAATTGCGGGTGAGCTTTGTAACTTTGCATTTATGTGTGTGAAATTGACCATATAGAATCAATAAGTTTACCATGAAATCAACGTTTATTTATCGTGATTTATTATGTTCAATGTAAATTAAATTATTTTTTTTTTTCATTTAATTTTAACATTCTGACTAGTTTTACCCAATACATAGTCTCTCATCCGAGTCTAAAATGTAATTGAATATACACAACGGTAAAATAAATGCTCTATAGAGTCAGGTTCATCGCTGCAGAAATTACATTGGTTTTCAATATCTGGTAATTTGGAGAAATATAGATTTATTGGATGTATATTGTGTAAAATGTTGACGTGTGCTTCTTTAATTTTTCTGGTAATAGAGAATTGAACGACAGTCTGGAGGGCAGCGAAGCAGTCGTGAACGTCACAGTCAAGATGGCGTTGCGCATGGTGTGCGCCGCTGTTTTACGGAACGGGACAGATTTAGGGGTCAATAATGCCAGGGCATTTGGTACAACAGGTATGAAAACAACAGTCCTTGTAATATACTGGCTTCAAAATTCCTGTGCCCATGTTGTTAATTGTGTACAACGCATGTGCATGTGCAAGTTAAGTCTCAGTGTTCTCGCCCTTGTTTGAGTGAAACCGCAGCGTTCTCATAGGACTTGTCACTCTAAGCTACTTCATACATAAATCTGGCCAAATATTAAATACGTATGCAATAAATGTTGCTTTATGTGTTCGCTTTAGCGCTATACAGTTTCCGGCGTGTGTAACGCTATACACAGGAGAGTATCTTATCAATTTAAAAAGGGGTCTTGGTGTTGTAGCTACCAAGGCCCACCACACAAAAGTACAGTATTTTTAAATAGAGCCTGGTGCGCCGGGGTTGGCTAGCTTGTAGGTCGCTCCGCTAGGTATCACTGTCACTGGAGTGGGCTTGCATGTGTTTTTTTGATGTCTGTAATAATATGGTGGGTTGAACAGACAGGTCAAAGCACTACACACTATATTCCTCAGGCTGTTTTAAAGTCAGTACAATATTGACACAATAGCAAGGTATTTGGTCTAAGATGTTGCAGTATTGATTGTGTCATTATATTGCCCAGCCCTATCTATTTCCATATACTAGCACCATAATAATGCATAATGGCAGGGAATAGGTACTTGCAGCTAAAACTGGTTCAGATAGGTAATATTAGGTATGCTGGTAAACTACCATCATTCTAACACGGCTTTTGTTTTATGTGCAAACAGCATTCCTCTGCCGATTGACCCCCCCACTGGGTCCTATGCCGAATGAGGATATCGATGTTGAAAACCTGGAATCAGTAGAAAAATATCGCAGCTACACCCGTTACTTCAAGCAAGCAGAGGAGGCGCAGAGGAAGCCTGTCTGGTGGAAGACCTACAGGAAGCATGTGGAGCAGGCAGACCCTGAGCACGGTGAGGAAGACAAGAGGAGGTGTAAACATTTCAAAGCGGTTTGTCACAGTGTTTAATTTCTGCTCGTTGAATTTATCACAGCCTCAGAAACGTGAAAGTTTTGTTGTGGCGCAGGTGCTGAGCCAGTGAACATCGGTCTGCCGCAGAGCCGACCCTGCAGGATCAAAGAGGCGAGGGAGAGGAAGCAGGTGTTGAAGGAGAACAAGAAGAATGTGGACCTGGAGAGGGCTACGCGTTTACGCACTTGTAAGCCAAACCAAACTATCCATAAAGTAAATCCTTGAGCTTCCCTAATGGATATATCAAGTTAATTCATAATTCAGTTGAGCTGAAGCCACACTTCAGGGCTTTAATACTGAAGAAGCCATTGGTGATGCACCACTTTTTTGTTTGGTTGTATATTTATCTCATTCCTGTGGACTGGACAATCAGTGTACCTTTACTTTGAGCTATTTCCACTGCAGCTACAGAAGAGTTTAATATGGAAAAGATTTTCAGCTGTCCCTCAACAGTAAACTCAACGTTAAATAAGCATTTTGCACCAATGATACAAGGATGATACAGGGAGAAATCACTGCAAAGAGGAGTAGGAAAGAGCAATTTCTCTTCAGACAGTTGCCTTAATAGATCATAATGCAGTTCAGCCACACAACATGTTGACTTGATATCAAATGCAGGAAAAGTTGTACAAAGTTGTACTTTTGACGTTATGGCGAAAGTTCATCTTTTGTTGTTTTGGAGAAAACAATCTCCTGAAAGCAAGCAAATACAGTGGAATTTGTTGATATATGTGAGTGCAATACATCCACCAAGTTTGGTGAATTAACTCCTTCCATTCCATTCTGCTGTAAAATACTTCTGCCATTTTGGACATCAGTGGGGTGAAACCAAAACAAAATTTGTGTTGTGCAACCTCACAGAATGGTGTTGTTTTGTTGTTGGGTACATTCCAATGCATACTCAGATACTCAGTTGGCAAGTACATTCTCACAAGCTTTATTTGTCCCCCATCCTTTCATTTATTTGTTTTGGAATCATACTTTAGCCGTTAGAAATGATGCAATATATCACCATGCCCATTCAGTGTGAAAGAGCCATTGGGTGACTATAAAAACGAAGAATGACAAGTTGATACTTGTGAACTTGTTCAACCTGTATGAACCAAGTTGTCTTGGGGAGAGCAGTCGTCTCTCCAAAGAAAGCAAAAAGAGGCTTCCTTTAAAACTGGAGATGGACTGTGTGCTTGATGTCACACAGTTAAGGCAGCTGTTCATTTTCCATGCTGTGTTTACTTTGTCCTCAGAATCAGTACCTGCTTTGGTAAAAGTGGTATCGCTGCATCCACTGTAACAGTATCCAAGGACGAAACATTTCTTTAGAGAATGGCATATTGTTTTTGCTCTTTATCTTGCAGCTCTGCATGCTCCTTCATGTCTCGTATCCAACATTACATATTTGTCCCCCACAGTCAAGATCCCTATGGATCGAGTGCAGGAAACCTGGGAGAAGACCAGCGGTCCATCTCAGATAAAGAGAGTGGCAGAGCACTACGGAGTCTTCAGAGATCTCTTCCCCATGGCCTATTTTCTACCTCATGTCCCACTCCGGGTTACCTATGGCCAGGAAAACAGCAGCCAAGTGCATTTTGGGAATAGGCTGACACCTACTCAAGTACGTAAAGGAATGGGAGTTTAACAGTGTCTTTATCTTGTTCCCCCAAATGATGTTTTGGGGGGTGACACCCCTTAAAGTTGCCCCTCTTACCACCTTTTCTCAGCCTCTTCTCACATCCTAATTTTATTTTCTTCACTTATCTTTTCACTCCTGACCCTCTATCCAGTACTGTGCATCTTCCCTGATTGTGCTCTGAACTGTATCTTGTAGGCAGCATCTGCTCCTCTGGTCAGCTTTGAGGCAGAGAAGGGCTCCCTGTGGACATTGCTGCTCACCTGTCCAGGTAAATAACGTAGGCCATGGGACGTATCTGGGAAACATTTATAAACACAGTAGCCAGCTAATGTTCATCCTGTCCCTGTCCTAATGTAGTGAGTCAAGGTGATGTTGCCTCTTGCTGCTGGATTGTGTCACCAAAAAACATTTAAAGATCTTTGTCTTTTTCAGATGAACATCTCCTTGACAATGACGGGGAGTATGTACACTGGCTAGTGTAAGTATTTCACACCAAATGATTTTTTTTTCCTGCATTCTGGTTAGTAACTCAGGCATAGATTGGTAATTTTTTTCCTAATGTGGCACAAAGCCCTGGTCACAATACTTGGATGCTTGGGTCTTGTGTTAGTTTGTGGAAAGCTAAGGAATTGGGCCAGAGTCCAACTTATTAACCCTTTCAGTTCAACTGACTATAAAATCATGATAATCAATATTTTTTGAAATTCTACAGGGGCTCAGAAACGTTAAAGATACCAGCCATAAGCCACATGTTGATATATTGACATTTGTAGAAAATACAAATCTTCTTTGGTCTCCATTTTTTCATCATGGTATTTAGCTTTGTAATTTGTACTTGCAGCTGTATTTGTTGTTTGCTGGATGATACTCGTGGGAATTTACCCTCTGATGACTTGTGTCTGTATAGGGGGAACATACCACAGGGGGATGTGCTTTCCGGAGAAGAACTGTGTCATTACCTGGCTCCCTTCCCTGCTAAAGGAACAGGTTTTCACCGCTATATTTACGTCCTCTTCAAGCAGGAGGGGCCCATCAACTTCCAGGAAGACATCAGGCAAACGCCGTGGTGAGCAATCAAATCACCCTACAGAATGCTTACAGCGATACTCCTGTTTCATAATATAAAATACCACAGCCAGCCATCATTCACACATTTTGTGGTATAAACGTGGCTTTTCCTCAAAGACATGCATTTCCTTGTGATGTCCAAATATTATAATATTAAAAGAATAGTAGGCAAGATTTCGTTAAACCCATAAACCCATCTTAGCCATGTAAATTCACCAAGTGGGGCTACAATACAGCCGTCTTCCATCCCCACTTTAGGGGATACTTTAGATTTTCCCATATTGCTGCTTTTCCCATTTGGCATAAGGCATTACACACTGGCCAAATTAGTTACCAAGAGCATGATGTGTGCAGTTTGACATACATGATTTCTGGGTATTAAAGTAGACATTTTCAACACTTAATTTCTTGCCATTTAGACCCTGAATCACCAAAAGATGCCTTTTGTAGCTTCAAAATGTTAATGAAAATAGAAAAAAAATATTCCAAAAAGGACCAAACCAGTGGTTTTGCATGTTAAGCATAATATCTACAAAATGCATATAGGCTACTCCACCCAGTTTCAAAAAACGGGGTCAATTCCGTATTTCTGATTCTGATTCATGTTTCTGCTAATCTTTTCCCAAAACAAGCAGTTGAAAATGAACTTTCAGACTTCAAACTTTATTCACACCAGTATTCCATCACTGTAGTAAAATCGTCCACTTTGTTAGCCACAGAAGCAGTACATTGTAAGTTATGTATTTCAACCAAAAATTAATATTTGAAAATGGAGGGATTTTGATTTGCAAAATGGTTTGTTTCAGTGTAAAATGTGGGTAAATTGTAGTCAGTGGGTTGAACATTCAAAATCACTGGTATGATCCTTTTAAGGAATATAAGTGAGTTGAATGTATTCCCAGACCTAATGTAAACTTGTGTATGTACATGTGTGCGTTTCATATAAAACACTCTGAGCATGTTTTGTGTCTCCCACTCAGTCACTCTCTGTCAGATCGTACATTCAAGACAGTGGATTTCTACAGGAGGCACCAAGACAACATGACCCCGGTGGGCCTGGCCTTCTTCCAGTGCCAGTGGGACGAATCTGTCACCACCACCTTTCACAACACACTCAGTAGGTCCACACTCGTTTTTCTCCCAATTCAAATCAAGATGAGGCAATATGAAGTTAAATTGTGTATTTGTAACCACTGCCAAACTGAAAAACCTTTCCATTAAAATCCATCTTTTGTACATCTTCATGTACAGTTTATGCAACGACTTTGTAGCCTTCACGCAAATTTATTTTATATTTCTTAAGGATGAGTGTGGAGATGAGATGGTATTTCATTGAGTTTCATGCTTTTAGATGTGATTTTTAATTCCATAATCAGCCTATGGTGATTTTTTTTCTTTTTTTTTTTTTTTTTAAGAAAAGGGAAGCTGGCACTGACAGTTTCCTTAAT
>OMLB01026182.1:0-10272 GCA_900302555.1 Myripristis jacobus
TATAACCAGGAAACGTAAGACTACCGTATTTCACCAATTAATAGCCCGGGTGTTTAATACGCAAAATCAACTTGGACCCCAAGCATTTAAAAGAACCAGGCGGCTATTCGCTGCAGGCCTTTATTTATTTTTACACAGACCTGCACCATGCCATTATTGTGATGACAGTTACTGTCCAACATATTTATAGTCGGTCGATTTAAGATTACGGTACACCCTATTTTCTAACTAGCTCTCTTATGTTGACAGTAAACGGAAGTGCCGCACAGTTATTGTGCGGCTAACTGTTTACTTCTGCAAAAATAAGGTGAATAGCCTTATTTTGGGTTTACCTCAATATAATGCAAATAATCGCCCTGGCGGTTATTCGGGTGGGCGTTTAATACGCAAAATGGGTGCAGACCCCAGGTGTTTAAAAGAACCAGGCGGCTATTTGCGGCCCGGCGATTAATTGGTGAAATACGGTATGTATTTAAAAACCCAGCTGATATCTAGTCTCAAATCACGATATTGATATAATATTGATATACTGCCCAGCTCTAACCCACAGTCACATATGCATATATTTTTTAACTCCCAACTCTACCATTTCAAGAGAAAATAAAGGTTCAATATTCTTTGTACTGATGTAGCCAGGTACCCAAACTGATAAAATATTGTGAGCCTGGGACTCAGGCTCAATGAAACATACATGTCCTCTTGTGGGAAACATTCCAAATAGAGGCCTGCACATCGTTTTGGGTCCTAACCTCTGGTTTAGATAACGCTGGTCCAGGGGAAAACCTACTCAGACAAGATGGACTGAACTGAAGCTCTATGGACGTTGAGGGTTGGGTTAATTTTTTTAAAGGGGCTACTTGTTGTATCACACTGAGTCCTGACTGAAGCAACTTTAGTCCCCTGCCAGTCCGGCCTCAGGTGTACTGGTACTCCTCTGAGTACTCAGTGTCTCCACCAGCGTACTGGTTTTCCTCGGCAGCGTACTGGTTTTCCTCGGCAGCGTACTGGTTTTCCTCAGCAGTGTACTGGTTTTCCTCAGCAGTGTACTGGTTTTCTCCAGCAGTGTACTGGTTGTCTCCACGAAATGGCTGCTCCGCACCTTCTTGGTTCTCAGTAGTGCTCATGCCCGATTTCTTCATTCTACAAAGAAAAAGGTTTTTCAGATTATTGGGGAGACACAGTAAACACAGGAAAGATAAGTAGAGTGGAATGGTGTGCAGAATCAATGGCACGTTTCCTCCTTTAGTTTGGTTTGTTTGATCAGGTAAGGATGATGCCCTTTATCACACAACCGCACTAAGACAAATGAAAATGAATGTCATTTTCCAGAACTGAGGTGCAGTTTGTCAAGGGTGAGAATGTGATCTGAACCAACTATACGACATAAGGCACAAACCAAAACAAAAGATATTTGGTGCATAAAATGAAGTCTGGACTGATAATGCTTGACCTGAAGTTATGGGGCATGGTATTTATTCTGACTCTGTTTGCAGCTGAAGAACACTGTTCAACTTTTCCTGTTTCGTGCTCTGTAGCATTCTGCCTTTGTACTGTAAAGCAATCCAGTAGATTTAAGACCAGTGCAGGGTTTCCAACTCTCATGCTTCTGGCGAGTGACACACACTTTCAGCTTCAGTCTCACGTTCTCACAATGCCCAAACAATTCTCTAGCCAAAACACTGTGACAGCAACAGAGAGGAACAGAAGTGTTAAAGGCCCCATGGCATGAAAAATGCCATTTTGGTTGTTTTTTTGTGATAGGGAAGGTCTCGGGGCCACATAAATACTGTCCCATGCAATAAACCTGTGATAAATGAAGAAATGCACACAGCCCGTTCTTTGAAACTCTCCCTTTAAGACAAGCGGACAGCACTCCTTTCTGTGATGTCACACATACGGCGACTCCGCCTACTTAAACTAGCCAGCCTGCCTTGCTCCCCAGGTAACAAGGTAACAAGTTAGCAACATGTCCAAGAAACGTTGTTACGCCATAGATGGATGCTAGGAGACTAATGTTTCATTGCACAGTCTTCCAAATGAAACACTTTAGAGACCAAAGGCTGATGTTAATTTTTTCCTGGGTCCCGTTTACCAGTGAGTACCACTGAGCTCCACTGAGCAACGTAGGTTTCAGTTACTTGCCTGTGATTGGCCTGACCATATGTCACTCAGAAAACAGTCAGCCAATCAGTGGAGAGGTGCTGATTCTCTCTTCTGATTGGCTAAACGAACCGTGCTGCCAGAGCTCCGGGAGAAAGGCGTGAGAGAGGAGCTGTAAAACTATATTTATCAGACCACAGGTACTCAAAACCACAAATACATCATGCTAGGGATATCAACAGTTAAAATAAAACCCTGGAAAAGTGGACAGCATGGGGCCTTTAAACAAATTGACTGGTTGCCAAAGGAACACTATAAAAAAGCTAGTAGTGCAATGATGCACCACCACAACACGCAACTGTTGTGGCACAGGTCAGGCACATAAGATGCATTATGCCAGCCATGTTGAGGTGTAATGAGCATAACATGCCGATACAGTGTGACAAATATCTTGAGTGCTGTTTGGGGATGAAATAGTGCCCTGTAGCCTACCTGTTTCACTCACGGCAGTGTTATCAGCCAAACCAGTGTCTCCCTCCTTATCTGGCACTGCTCCAATAACGTCAACTTGTGTAATTATTGATGTTGCACACTCATCTAGATAAGTGAGCTCCACTATCCTGATCTCACACACTAATAAAAAAGGATAACAAATTACACAAAAAGGCTTTTTGATTAGTCACTGGAGTCATCTTCTATCCTTCCTGCTGTGACATGCTGTCACTTAGTATTCTCAATGTAACTACATTCATTTAAAGGTGGGTTGCCTGGTGGTACAGGCGTAGCTTGCCTTGCCTTCCTCTGGTCTGACTCTAGACTGGGTAAAAAGTGAGTCAAAGTTGAACACTGCAGTAATATTATAATAAAGTGCTGAGGTCCTCAAATTACATGCATTAACATGTTAATTCTGACAGCGCTAGAAAATTCATATCGCAATTACAATAAAAAATATATCATGCAGCTCTTTTTACAGTGACCTGTCATTTATTACATCATATTGTGGCTGGATCAAACTACGAATCCTGTCACCTGTTAAGCAAATCCTCCAATCCATAGCAACACACTGTTTCTAGCTCCACACTATGCAAATCATTTAGCATTCAGGCTTTAAGTAAATGTTTAAATTGAGATTTACAAACAAAAACATAAAGAATACTAAAGAAGGGTAATACTTGTACGTACTGGTTCTTATGCTTGGCACCGCTGATGTGTGCCTGGTACTGCTCCACCGAGTTGAGTTCAATATTACAAAGGGTGCATGGGTAGCCCTTCACTGTGGAAGCTGTGGAAGCACACAGAGCAGTCAGTGGCGCCTGTCTGGTCTCTAATGTGAAATCTTCTACAAAGCTATTGTGAAGGATTTCATATAGCAGAACCATGACCTTAATGCATGAACCTCTAGAGAAAAAAAAACACACTGGCTGGAAATGAGTGACTATGAGTGACTATTTCCTTGGGAATCCCTATTTTAAATGGTACTTGTGCATCTAAAAATGTCTACATTCCTGGAAAAACAACAGATGTGTCTCCCTCTGTCAGTCTGACCTGGTGTTGTCGAGGGGCCGTAAGTCTCCATCAGTTTCAGCTTTGTCATCTGTTTTTTATGCTTCTTGCCCACGTAGTGTTGCTGAGCCATGAGCGGGTTGTTGAAGGACGCCTGGCAGATGGAGCAGAAGCGGTCAGGGTTGTCACTGTTGCCACTCGTCTCGTCTACGGTTTTCTTCTTCGGCTGAGCTGGTGGTGGTGCTGCCGTTTGGGAGGCTGCTGATGAAGAGGAAACACAGGAATAGCCTAAATGTAATGCTTGCGGCTACTGAGGAGCAACTGCAAAGTTACAGGTCTGATTTCATGTGATCCCAACTGTCCAAACTGCGTCTACTATGTCTTTGAGCAAAACACTAAATTTCTACCAGCTCATTTTACTGTTGCTGACCTTGACCTTCTGCTGCTGCTATTAATACTACTTTTAATTCTTGGTATTATATCTTTCCCTGCTCTTGCTTTCTATTAATTACCCTGATGACTATTATGTTATGTCGTCTTTAAAAAGTTTGTCATATGCTAAAGAAACGTTCAATCACACACAGACATTTCTGGAACTATACAAATGATTTTCAGAAGCCATGATGAGATCTTGAGATGTGAAATGAATTCAGTATATAAATAAATTCAAGTACAAAAAAAGATAACCTAAAGTCTTCACATGACAACAAAGATATGACCATAGAACCTCTTACTTTGGGTTTGTGGGCCGATGGTTTTCAGTCTCAGGTTCTTGGCGTGAACTTTGCCTTGGTAATGAGATTCGGCCACTACAGCGGATGAGAAGGTCATGTTACATACATGACACACCTTGGACCGATCTGTGTCTCCATTGTTACAGTCCTGTGGAGACACACATAAACACATGCTCTTTAGGCTGCAACATGCCACTTTATCACACCACACCACACCATACAATGACGAAAAATCAAGTGGGTTGAGAACTTCCTGTGGGCCCTGTACTTGTCCAGGTCTGTTCAAGTTGATAAATACTGTAGAAAATGCTGTTTTTTTATATATATAGTTTATGGTTAGCAAATCGACAGCAACTCTGCAAGCTTCAGATGAGTATGGACTCACAAAGTTATGTACCTTGGGCAAATAGGTGCAGGTAAGGACAGGAAATGTTAAGTGTTAAATTTTAACACACAAATCAGGCTTCTGTGAAGATGTTACTCACAGTGTCGGACGATGGTGACTTGAACTTTTTAAATGTGGGCTCCATGTCATTTTGGATGCAAAGGTAACGCCGCACTTTGTTGGCATGCTTCTTGCTCTGAAAAGACAAAACGTAAATGTTACATTTCCTCTCACCACTGGCGTATGGCCTGCCGCCTCTTGGCACAGGTTTCACTGTAGCTAGCAGAACAAAGTCGTGCATTTAACACCCCAATCCAGAATTTTACACCTTTTGGTACACCTAGGTCAGTTTGTTTTTTGTCCTGCTGTAAAAAATTGTGGCTGGCTGGCAAAACAGAAAAAGCTGCTGATGCATTTTGGCAGCTGGTGCATTGCTTTTCAACCACTTGGGCCAGAGGACAAAAACACTTTGTGCCCTGATCTGAACTACAAGACATACTCCCATTAGACTTGCATAATCTAGCATGTAAAAATTAAATATAGCAATCTAGCAATATAGTTACTAAAACTAATTACTGTAGAAAAGTGGGAAAATAGCAGTGTTTAAACAGAATGCTGGCTTTTAATGTGCATACTGATAACCTCATGAAAAAAGCTTAGGTCTAATTCTGTGTCCTTTTCCGTTCAAGCCGTACAAGCACGTACAGTACTAGATCTACTAATCAGATTCGTTCAGAGTGAAAATGCTTCCTCATTTTATGCACCTATGACATGGAACAAGCTGCAAAATATCATTACCTTAGAAACACTCCCTTCTTTGACTACTTCTAAAGGCGTTTTACAAACTGCTGTGAAGGAAGCATGTTGCTGTTTTACTTCATCTCCTTGATTTTAGGTGGTCTGTGTTTGGATATCACTGGTACAGCAGGCACGCCTCCCTTGTGTTGCTTTTCTGTATTGTTTTGTACTATATCACATGAGATGATTTTTTTAAGTGAAACTAATTTTGCTGCTGTCTTAACTAGGAGTCCAAGGAGGAAGAGATTTTGTATCTCAATGATAACTTTCTGACTAATTAAACAGGAAAAAAATCCACTAGAATAAAAAAAAAAAAAACCCAAATGCTGATAGTGCATCATAATAATTTTCACTTCAAAATAATTGTGCAGCTGCCCTTCCGTATCCCTGGACATAACCTGTGCCCAAAAGAGATTGAGAGAGAGGTACGAAAGAGAGAGAAAAAAAGCCACATTAAATGTAACAGCAGATAGTAGGCTCACTGACCTGGTAATGTGTCAACTTCTGAGACTCGGAAATTAGGACAGCGCTGCAGACTTTACACTGGGAGTCAGAAAACAGGTCGCCATGCTCCTTTATCATCTTATTTACTGGAGGGGGAAGAGAGAGGAATAAGACACTTTTAAATCAGGTTACACCTTCTGGGGAAATGCAATATTTAGTGGAATGTAAAACACCGACAGCTGTAATAGTTTATAGTTACATGCACATCACAAATGAGTCCACTCCTGAATAATGATTCCTTGTACTTTGATATCACTTTCTTGTTGACTCAAAGTAAGTAAAACCCACAATTCACTGTTTCCCCTTGTAGTGTGGATGACAGTACAAAGGAAACACATTCAATTCTGAGAACTGTTTTTTTTAATCCAAAGCAGGGTTAGCAAGTTAGCCACCATCAATGTTCACATTCCTTAACATTCTAGTTTTGCTTTACAGATTCTGATCAGTAAAAACAGTATTTTATCGTCACCTGGCTCACTTTCTTTCTTTGTTTCACAAAGAAGGATTTCTTTGTACGCCACATCAACACTACCCGGACTCAATGTTAACATAAATGTGAAAATGTAGACTAGAAATGTATCAGTTCATGATTGAGACAAGATGATTTTGGGAACCACATCAACATTTCGAGGGCCTTCCGTTTCTTTTTAAACACATTTGATTCTTATATCCCCAAGAACTGATGAAAGCCTGATAGCCGACACCTCTGTCCCAGTTTTCTGCCTCAGTAAAATGTATGGAACACATTTGGGCATCTTTGGAGTCCTCTGCGTGCAAACTCAGTGACAGTGCCACCATGCAGAAGATGCAAGTGAATGCATCTAGCAACATCTTATGGCCATGCAGCAGGGCTGGATGATATGACAGAAAAAATAAGTCATACTGAAATTCTTTTCTTTGATAATGTATGGAACACATTTGGGCATCTTTGGAGTCCTCTGCGTGCAAACTCAGTGACAGTGCCACCATGCAGAAGATGCAAGTGAATGCATCTTGCAGGGCTGGATGATATGACAGGAAAAATAAGTCATACTGAAATTATTTTCTTTGATAATGCCACTGCAGTATGAATCACGATTTTTATGAGAATGATCAGTGTTGTATCATAAATTTTCATTTTTGCCCAGATTTGTACCAAACAACCAGCTTTCAGGGCATCTCTGTGACGCCTCAATACCTCAGATCTACATGGTACTTCCTCACATATTTAACCTTTTATCAAGGAACTGCAGTTCCTGCGATTTAGATATTGCACTTGCCTATATTGTGATTTCAATCACTTAACTGCTCAGCCATACTGTGCAGTTTAATGTCTGAGCGATCAGTACGTAAGACTCCACTGTCTCACTTTCAAGCACCGAACTGGTGCTCTGTTCCAAGATAACAATACTTCACATCCTATTTTGGCACATTCAGGAATATCTGCCCAGAGTTCTTACTTAACCATCACTTTAGAAAGAAAAATTGCTCTTTTCTAACCCTAGCCTTCTAAAGAAAATGTGGGAGGATTAAAAAAAAAAACACAGCTTCTTTCAAACCAGCATACTAAGGTTCTGATTTTATTCTCAGATCAAGTTATTTGTTATTCAAGCAGGTTCAGGTTCTGGGATAATGGTTTGTCCTGTTCAGTTTTCTGTGAGATGTTAAAACACGAGCTGGTAGCAAAACTGCTTCATAGGCAACATGACCCGAATTAGCTAGATGAAGGAACTATAATTCAAAGCCAAAGGTTAAATATTTAATGAAAAGCTTCATGTCTCACACAATGTGCTCTATAGTCTTCAAACTTTGCAAACTCAGTCATATGATCTTTACTCTAAAAAAGTGTCATTCTGTTGAAATAAAGTTGATCAACAGTTAATTTTCTTAGTATTTTTTTTTTTTTTTTTACATTTTTGATGCATTAACATCAAAGACTGTATTCATGGATGACAGAGAATAAACCCGCTTTCAGTGTTTCCTCTGTAATTGGATGCAGCTGTGGTGCTGCGGGGAATAATTCTAGTTTCGTCTCATATCTGTCTGTCTGGGTCTAAGTTATGTTTCAAGTTGAGGTTAATTTTGGTTGATGGCAGTAAGATGCTGCACTATAAAATTATCCAACCTGATAAGTGGCTATGGCCCTTAAAACACTTGACATAACAGCGAGTGTTATTAATTTACCACTTCTGCAGTCTAGAAACCTGATTTACCTTGGGTTGCCAACCCAAAACGATGTAACAAAAAGCAAAGGAATTATTTAATTCTGGTAACATAAATGCCTGCTGACTAACTGGATGTAGATGCTATGTGTTTGGTCAGGAGCTGAGAACCTGGTTGGTTTGGGCTGTGTGAACATTGCCTATCAAGACGTCTTGTAACTCAGTGGTTTTGAATGATTATCACTGTCAATTAAATTTCTCACACTAGCCAAATATTGTGCAAATCCAATAGCATGGGGAAAAGCCGACTCACTAAAATCACTGTTTTTTTAATACAATTTTTTTTTTCTTTTCACGTTAGGCTGTCAGCAAGGGCACTAAATATTGCTCCAAAGTTAAGGTACATTTTGCCGAAGGAATAACTGCCATTTTCAAAGTGGTCCCTTAACCTCTGACCTCCAGATCTCTGAATGGAAATGAGTTCTCTGAGCACCCATGGGTCTCCCCTTTGCAGACATGCCCATCTTGTGCTAATCTCATGCAGTTTGGGCCACAAACATGGCAGGTTTTTGTATGCAGTACATATGTGTTATTTTGACCTGTAGTAAAATGGTGTATTTGGGGCCTAAACAGTTGGAGTTGCATAACTTGGGTTTGACTGGAAAGCTGAGACTCTTGTGGATTCAGTGAGGCCAATTTTATTAATGTGAGATGGTGCTAAGTGCCCACAGTAGCCAGTTCATTGTAGTGAGACCACTTTTTTGAAACTTATCGTCACTGTAGAAAATGACCCATTGTGACCTCTAGGATAATCAAAGCCTCATGAAACTTTACATTCATAAACTAGAGGAGAATTCAAAAAACAAAAACCACAATAAATTGTAATATTTAATTGCAATACCTGTAGAATCACAACTCGTAAAAATTCCCAAACTTATTAAATCAGCGCCCAAGTATCATGACAGTATTGAATCGAGAGATAAAACATATGGTCCCAGCTCTAGTTACCTTGACTCATGTGAACATGGCCTACAAGATGATTATTACTGACAACTGGATTTCTCACATTTACCAACTATTGTACAAATCCAACACAGGCGTGCCGAACAGCAACACTTTAACTGTGACACAAAGGCAAATGCATACTGATGTTTCTCTTCATGACGTTTTTCCATGGTTATAAGACTTCTAGTTAGAAGTGTTTTTTTAATTTAAGCACAAAGTTGTTTTTTCATCGTCCTCTTACCATCAAAACGTGACTTTATGTGTATGCCACTGTTTAAAAACACTGCAGTCGAACCCGTATAGAGCAACCAGTAACCACAACATCACTGTCAGCAGCTTACAGGGATGCATTTCTTACTGAAAAGTCAAAAAGGCCACACAACACACAAGCACACATTTGGGCTACATCCCCAAAATGTCAGCAAAGGTTCACCATGTGTTTGGTTATTAAGGTTTTTTTGCACACACACTGGAGCACACAGGCCGCATAAGACCAAAACCCACTGCTTGTGGTTGAACCAGAGGCAGAGGCAGTAAGCTGAGCCCTCGGCCGGCGCTGCTTCATCATGTTGCAGCAACATCGGATGCCAACATGACCGACCTTGGAGCGTCAACAGCTAGCATATCGGCACGGCTAGCTGCCGTTAGCTCGTACAAAACTCAACACAACGGAGGCTTTCCTGCGCCTCACCTCGCCTCGACCGCGGAGCAAATCTACTGTTTGTTGCTCTTATGATATGCAGAAACGCTATAATGGTCGGAATATTCAGCATACCCTCCGCCAGACCCGAAGGTAAGTAGGGAAAATCCTCCGTTGGCATCACGACGGCCATGTTTCTCTTCCCAACCAGCGGCGTCTCACTGCGCATGCGCATACAGGCCAGGTTTGTAAATCTTTATTTCTAGTCAAAATAGATGCACAACTTGAAGATTAAAAACTTTTTTTTGCTTATTTTGTCATTTTTTGTAAATCTTTATTTCAAGTCATGGCCAAAGAAGATAACAACTTTTTTCTCAGTTCGTTGTTTATTGTAAATCTTTATTTCAAAGCATGAAAAAGGACTTTTCTCTTTTTTTTCCCATTTATTTATTTATTTATTTA
>OMLB01026182.1:10292-47016 GCA_900302555.1 Myripristis jacobus
GGTCGGAATATTCAGCATACCCTCCGCCAGACCCGAAGGTAAGTAGGGAAAATCCTCCGTTGGCATCACGACGGCCATGTTTCTCTTCCCAACCAGCGGCGTCTCACTGCGCATGCGCATACAGGCCAGGTTTGTAAATCTTTATTTCAAGTCATGGCCAAAGAAGATAACAACTTTTTTCTCAGTTCGTTGTTTATTGTAAATCTTTATTTCAAAGCATGAAAAAGGACTTTTCTCTTTTTTTTCCCATTTATTTATTTATTTATTTATTTATTTATTTATTTTGTCAGTCTTTATTTCAAGTCATGAACAAAGCAGATAACAACCTTTTTTCTCATTTTCTTTTTATTTTTTTTCCTGCAAATGTTTATGCCAAGTCATGAACAAAGCAGATAACAACTATTTTCTTATTTTGTTATTAATTTATTTTTTCTTTCTGAAAATCTTTGTTCCAAGTCATGAACAGAGCGGATAACAGCATTGTTTTCTTCTCCTTTACTTGAGTACATGAAGCATACATGTTACATACCCTTTTCATGAGAAATGATAATATACTACAGTAAAATAAATAAATAAATTAAAAAATTAAAAAAATAGGACGCGGGAACTAATTTTCGCCAGTGGGTGCTGCGAAAAGAGGGGAGGTGCGCGCTAAGCGATATCATCCCGCTGCCATTCGTGCGCAGTCTGGAATGTCTCCCGGACCGAAAGAAAGCAAATGACACAAGCTGCCAGCTTGCCATTGTAGAAAAAGCTTGGGGTGCTGCAAAAAAACGTGGGGTGGTGCAGCACCCCACTTCCCGCGCCCATATATATATATATAGAATAACTGGGCCCTCGCAGGTACGACAACCAGAAACTCCAAGTTCCCAGTCACGTTACCCGCATTTGAAAGCAGCACAACGCGCGAGCGCTACGTAAGAGTCACGTGACCAGTCGAACAGAAACAAATATGGCGCCGCGAAAGTGAGGAGAAATTCTGCTGTGAGTGTTATTAGCAAACTAAACATTGTTTGGCGATAGTTTAACAAACCAACACACCGCTCCTCCGTGTTTCTATCAGTTGGCTGTCTGTTCGTCAGAAAACAAAGTGTACACAGAGCTCTGTTTCTTTTTCTGTTTCGTCTGAATACTTAAAAGTTGACTTGGATGCTGCTGTGACGGTTGACGTTGACTCCAGACCAAACGGGTTCATTGCGCTTTACTAACTCCGTTAGAAGAGCTAGTTGATGTGAGGGCTGGATGGCAGGTGGTTGCTTAGTTTAAGGAATATTTATTTAGGTAATAAATATAGCGTATATCAACACTGTTTTCCTGTGTTTGACAGACCAATCCTTGGCAGAAACATCAAATAAATGAGAGGAAGAAGAGGCCAGTCACCAGCTGCAGCTCAGTACAACTCACCAGGTAATAAACGCTTAGCTAGGTGGACACATTATAATCCAGGGTCAAAGGTGAACTATTTATAAAGCTTCATGACTCACACAATGTGCTGTGTAATCTTGAAACTTGGCAAACTTGATCTTTACTCTACAAACTGGTCATATTGTTCAAACGAACTTGATTTCCTGAGTATTTTATACATTTTTTGACGCACTGAAGACTGCATTCATGGATTGCAGTAAATAAACCCACTACAGTGTTTGTGGTGCTAGGGGGATTAATTCTAGGTCTGTCAAAGTGATACTTGACAGCAGTAAGATGCTGCACTCTAAAATTATCCAATCTGGTAAGTGGCTATGGCCCTTTAAACACCTGACATAACCTGATTTACCTTGGCTTTCCAGCCCAAAACGATGTGACAAAACCAAAGAAATTAATGAATTCTGGTAACACAAATATGTGGTGAGAAATTGGATGCAGATGCTGTTAGGCCAAAACTAAACAAAACTAACTAACTAAACATGCTACAATTAAACTTTATATTTGACTTGTGGAAGTTTTGGATGTTTTGGTAAGGAAATTTGGCCAAATGCATTGGGATTTCTGCATTTCTTTTTTGAGTCTGTTATCATGTTCATAAGGTAAGCAGATGGATTAACCTCATACCATGCCAGCCATTTCACAGTCTGAAAACTGGGAACCTTAAGATTGAGCTGCAGTGCTCAGTACTGTGTGTCAAGTTATTATAGTCATAAATTTGTAATAACTATTGTGTTTGGGGTAGGCACCAGTTTTTTTTTTTTATTATTATTATTTTATTTGTGGTATAGAACACAATAGGGGTAGAGCACAATGATGAGCGCATATGATGGCCATTCCCATGTTCAATAATGTGTCATAATTTGGTGAAAAATTTAATCATTATTGACAAGTCGAGAATTGATAAATATGGTCAAAATCCCTCCAAAATACCACATTAGCACACCAAGACCTTGAAGAACACCATAGAAACATTCATGCTTTGATTTGGTGTCAAAAACTTTTGACACTTGGAGATTTCTGTAAGAATTAGGGCTGTAGTCAACCAAAGAAAATCTTGGTTGACTAAAGCCCTGAAATTTCGACCAAAAGTCGACTAATCGGAGGGCTGCGGGAATACAAATTAAAAAAAAGTTACTATTTTTAGATTAATTAACCGGGCAGTAGCCTACCTGGTAGCCTTGTCCACCTAAATGAATTATAAATAAACATAAACAGCTAGTATTTGTATTTGACCGTATGACCTTATTATTTTGCACTGAATGACACACGAGTCAGTCGGCTCTGACAGTGTTGCATCACGTCCACCTACGCAATATCATAGCCTATGAATTCCGAAAATAGTACTATGTCAAGCTGCCGTCATCGCGGGTGTGTGCGCCTGCAGTTATAAAGCGATTATTAGACTAAAACTTTGAAATATGCCAATTCTGATATGTTTATACTCAAAACTGATGGAGCAACCTAATGCAGACAGGTTAGCTTACCGTTTGTAGGTGATATGCCATGTAAGTTGTTTAGCTGTGATGCGCCAACTGTTGTTTGCAAAGTTTGCATTCGACTTTTTTTCCATCTATTTTGGTAAAATGCTGCCACACTGACAACGTCTTTGACATGGTAGAGGACAAATTTTTTCTTCAATTCAGAACATACGGGCCTGCCTATCTGTCTCCGCCAGTGGGTTGGGCTAATCCAAAATTGTGAAAACAAGGGGGGTGTTCTGAAGACAGACTGTCACCTGTGAAACAGGGTGTTCTGAAAACACCCCATTAGCACTTAGTGCTTTACTCTTGATAAAATTAACACGGCAAATAATTGACCAATCAGATTTTGGTCGACCAAGAACGTATCAACCAATAAATCGACTAACAGACTACAGCCCTAGTAGGAACTGAACCAAAATTTAACAAATGAAAGCCGGCCATACTCTCGCAATAGCGCTAAGCTGTCCTTTGATGAACACATCATAACGGGACCACTGATGTGAGGGATAGCCCACTGAGCCGTCTGCAAATAAAGAACAGCCTTGTCACTTGCTCAGTGACCCTACGCAAAGATCAGTTGAACAGTGCATGATGTTGCCCATCGTCTGCTATGTGCATCAAAGAAAAATTATACATGGCTGATGAAACACTTGCAAAATTAATTTTAAAAACACTTCAGTGAGTCGACAGAAAGTACTCTACACTATCATGGCCAAAGAGAAGGCACTCCAGACAAGTTCACTCTTTGATTTTAGGCAATCCCACTTAAAAACTAAATTATTCAGTCATTGCTTTGGGAAAATGTGTGTCTTAAGTCAGAAAGAGTAGTGGGCCTTCAAAAGAGGACACACACCATGGTGCATGTAAGATTTTTTCCCAGACAATGGTTCAGCAAACCCAATATAAAGTGTGTGGAGTTATAGAATTACAGAATCAGTTGAATTCCTTTTCCTTTCCACTGTCAAAGGTTGATTAATAACCTTTCTGCCATACACTGTACTTTTCATTTCCCTGCAATATGCTTTCTTAATTAGGTCAAATAAAGAAGACTTGAGCTTGTGTGAATCCTACAGATGCCTCAGTGAGACTTTACGGTTAGATACAGCGTTAATTGCCAACAATGTCTTAATTCTTTTGAAGTGCTCAGTAAACCTAAGCACAGTGACTGCAATCTGGTCTAAAATGTAAAAAGTAATTGTTAGGGAACTGAACAGCAGAAATTTTGAAACAGAATCATGGAACAGAAGGCAGTTCACATTCAGTCACGCAATGTTATTTTAGGATGCGGTGCTGCAAATATATTTACCTGCAATGCATCAGTTTTCATTATTCTGCTGTAACATCTCAACATTTACCGCTGGTCTTGATGGACAATGTATAAGTGTGTGCTCATAATCCCAAGTAGGCTTCTAAAATGAGTATTTTCCTTTGCTGCTCCAGGAATCTGCTAAGGGAGAAAAAGAAGCTACACTTAACAGGGATCAATACCAGCGCTGGCCAAAGTAAAATGGATGATACATCTGACCCGCTGAAATTGTTGGAACAAAAGTCAGGGCTTCATCAGAGAATTTGTGCACACACACTCACACACACACACACACACACACACACACACACACACACACACACACACACACACACACACACACACACACACATACAAAGAGGGAGCAAGGACAGACCTTCAGAAGTAGCATGTTGAGGGCACACAGAACAAGCTCAGTACTTGGAAAATGTTGTTGGCTGCCAGCTAAGAAAGCTGGTCTGTTAGTGAGGTTTTACATTGTAAAGCACTTGCAGTGGACACAGAATTTTGTTTGAGAAATAAAAACAACTATAATAATGGCAATAATCATCATCATCTTTATGATATCAAAGGAAAATCACTGCATATCTGACAGGCATGTAGTTTTTCTGCGGTCTGTTATTGGTTATTTTTTTTCTGTCATATTAATGTGTTATATTGCTGCCTGCGTCTCTGAGGTAGTTGTCTCTCTTGATCTGATTTGATGGAGCCCGTTCATGCACTGTTCATGTACCTTTTTATTAAACATCCTCATTGTATTGATCAGGTGAAAATGTATAATTCCCTTGCTCTGCTATGCGAGGGAAATCACTCAGGAGAGATTGTCCTGTAATTAAGAAGCTGCCCAGAACCATTAAACCACTGAGTAGCTCAGACCTCTCTAGTTTGGTGTGCACAGTCTCCAATAGTCCATTAGTTTGATCTACAGGTCACTGAGGAACAAAACTCAGTGTGGAGGCTTAGATGGTGTTATGAGCTATATCAAGATGACTCCATGTCGGGTGGAAAACCATGACTTTTCTATATCAACTGTAATTTCTCAATACGATGGAAAAAGGAGATAAAATAGCTTAAGACTGTCACAGTGCATCAATTCAGTAATACAGCTGAGCAGCTGGATGGTGACGGAATACATGAATAGGAAGCCCCAACTCAAAACAGCTCCATCTAAATCCCCATAAAAAGATAACTGCATTCCATCACATTTAAATTTCAGTGGGGTATTTGCTGATGGGGTGCCATACTTCAAACGATAAACTGAGGCTCTTGCACAGTGTGGACATATTGGCAGTGCACTGGAAGCCATATCAAAAATGTATCATTAACTTTTACCGGGAGTGTAAAAAACTGTGGAGCCAAAATTTACAGTATGAAAGCCTGAAAACATCAACATGTTGTTAAAATCTCCAAGTTGCATTTAGCATACACAATTTTTCTGTTTTGTCCAGTAACCAAGAGTCCCTGTTTGCGAGTGATACTTGTAGGACTGTCAGACTTCACAGCACAAACAGACAGCTGACAGCTCACTGGGCAATATAGGACTACACAGTGGCTCCTCTGTCTGTATGTCACTACTGTGCATCACGTATGCTGTTCTGATCCCTTCAGAGTAAAACAGAAGGTATTCTCACTGTTACAAAAGGACCAGCATTGTGCTTTTTGTTTTGGAACAGCATCCCGTGACACCCTGCATACAGTATTTTGTTCTATTAATGCTTTCCACTAACTTTTAGGACATTTTTACCACATGATACAGTCCTAGCTGATTGTGGATACAATTTATATGAGGTATGAGCCATGCTTTCAAAACACTCAAATTAATAACTTAACAACAAAATACTCAAACAAGTGAGTGCTCAAAAAGCTAAAGCAAAACGATTGCAGGATCAGTCCACCCTTTCTAATTTTACAGCTGTATATAATTTATATATGTATGTATGTATGTATGTATGTGTGTATATATATATATATATATAGATATAGATATAGATATAGATATAGATATAGATATATATAGATATGTATGTATGTATGTATGTATGTATGTATGTATGTGTGTATATATATATATATATATAGATATATAGATATATAGATATAGATAGATATATATAGATATATAGATATATAGATACAGATAGATAGATAGATAGATAGATAGATAGATAGATAGATTTTTTTTTTAAATTTGGCATCTAAATACTGTAACAGTCACACATACATCAGACTGACAGGCTTACTGTATGTACAATCAAATGAACAATCCACCATTTACAAAGACACTTCATGTCACCTTGGTACTTAGTGAGGAATGCCCCTTATTAGTAACAAATTTTGTCCAGATAAAGGTTTCATGAATTTAGAAAAACATGGAAACATCACAGTTTCCATAATGCCTTCAAAAAAAAGTGTAAATCATGTCTAATTAATGGTCTAGTTATCATTAACAGTTGCTTGTGACTAGTGGCTGTGCTGGGCAAATCATGTTGTAGCTAAAGTTTTTAGCTCTCCACATTGTCTTATGGAATATACTAAGCAGTGAAGGAAGCACTTGATGGCGCTTTAATGTTTTGCCAGTTGAAGAAACCAATGATGTGTCCTACTGTAATGAGACAGGCCTAAGCCCAGAAAGCTGCCATGTTTCCTAAAAATGCTACCTAACTAAGAAGCACCCACCTGCAGTTTCGCTGAGTGATTACTGTGGCCATGTAATACCGTATTTTGGAACATCTTGTCTGCGGTGTGTGCAGTGAGTTACAGAGTCATAAAACTTAAGGATCTTTCCACCAACAGCGGTTCATATGGCTGAAAACATGTCTGCATGTGCACCGCAGCTCCGGTGAATGCCATAATGTGTTCATAAATTGCTTTCCTGCTTTCCATGTGGAATTCAGTTAGGATGTGCACAAGTGATTTGTCTCTGTAATTACTGCAGTCCTAAGAAACCTCCTTGGCCTTGTGCACAACAACACCATTATAATGCCTGATTTCAATGGTCTGCACACACAGGTAAGAAGTAAATGATGGCTGGCTGAAGGAAAAAAAAAAGCCCTAAATACAAAAATGAATTTGCAGAAACCCTTGTGTGCTCATTATCTCACATTTCGAGTTAAATTCATCTCAATCAGCCGGCAAGAAACCCATAGCAGCCATAATACATCTATATCTAGGCTTTCTCCAGTACCTAAATAATTATCACACTTTTAGAGTTACACATTATTAAATTTTTGCACAAACATTCAGTGTACAACGATTCCTATATCTCCTGTCTGCTGTTAGACATCTGCAAAATGCAGCTACTCCTCTGTGATGAAATAGCAAACTATACTCTAATATGAGATATTTGGAGAGACTGTGTAGTCAGTTTTTCTCCAAATACACAAGTCTTGTTTGAATACCGAGCTCCGTCATTTAGGAAATTAAATCACATCATTTATTAGGTGAATAGATTTACCACGTCAGGTATACAACAACACCCTTTTCATGATAGCTCCCTCTAGATCCCTCCTGTCATTGCCTTTGACATCAGCACTTGTATCCACAACATTTCAGCTGGAGAACATATTTTTTGTTGCACCTTTATCAGTAGTGTTCAGCGACAGTTTGACACCAAAAGATACTTTGTTTCTCTTTTTAACAAGTCCTTTTTCTCCCATCAGCCTACTGTGTTTGTTTTCCCTGTCAGAACGGCTTTGATGGTAACCATGCTCAACTAAATTTAGGCATCAGAAAAATGCTTTGCGGCGCCTTTGAATAAGCTGTATATGCTCATTATAGCCAATAAACAACGGGAGTGAATATCTCTTATCTCCAGGGGGGGCCAATCTATTCATTTGATGTTTAATCTGTTCCCAGCTACTATGATGTCATATCAACCAGAGTAACCACTCCTTAGGAAAACAACATTTTGAATATGATTTTTACTCAAAGAAATGGGAGGCGATAATCTTCGCGAGACAATTGCAACGTAGCAATTACAAGCAAGGCTCACGCAGAGTAGCCCACTGATTCGCTCAGAATGCCCCCTATAGCTGTTTTGTTGTCTTTGAGTTAAAAGAGAAGAATGATATGTGTGAGAATTGAGACATCTTCAGATGAGCTAAATGGAAAACATTTAGAGCCTGACGCAAATATTGTCTCTGCCGAGGCCCCCCTGCTGCTTTTGTTGTCTTTATGTTGTCTGCTCGTGTGTTTTCTTTTGTATGTTGGCTATATTGTTTGTAATTGGGTCGGCACCTTTTCCATTTCTGCTTGGCCATCAGGAGGGAATTTCCTCTCTCTACGGTGCTTCTCAAGATTACTTCCATTTTTTTTCCAGCATGTTACACCTGGATTTTTGTGTGTGTAATTGTTAAAAAGCAAAACAAGCTTTTTTGACGTCTGAGTGTGTTTTAGTAATTGTTGCCTTTATATTGATTGAATACCCAGACCATTGTTGAGCATTTTTGTACACTATTTTTAATGCTTTCTGCTGATCTGACTACTATCATCATCTCTAGTGGTGCAACATTTTTTTTTTTTTTTAACTCTATTGTGCTTTTTGAGGCTTTTATTCTAGGTTATATTAGGCACTCACTATGTCATTACATGATACTCAACTCTAAGTGTAACTTGACAGCCTGTTTATTTGGCTTGTACTCCCCCACCGCCATCAGACTGAGCTAAAACATGTGACTGTTAGTGGGAGCAGTGCCAAATAAGGGAGTATGCGTCACTGCCGGTACTCAGGTCCAACTCTCCCTCCTGGTGTCCAAGGCGTCATGGTAAAAGGCACCCAGGGCCAGGCCTTTTGAGATATCTCAGGGTGTTGGCATACAGTGAAACTGAGGGATTGCCAGCACCATGGTGAAATCTCATATGTCACTAAAGTAGTTTCAGCCGGAGCTTAAGTGAAACCCGAAACAAAAGTCAGGGCAAAGAGGGTGAGCGTGTGTAATATTTATTCAGTGTATCTGACTGAGATTACTTCAGACTTGTTTGTTACATTAGGCACAGGGGTTCTACCATTTCTGGGAAGGAAAGTGCAAAGTGTGATTAATATCTCACACTGGAATCTGGAGCTTGTGAACACAGCAACTACAGCACAGTATAAACATATACTACCAAGGAATGGTATTGTCAGTACTTTTACAATTTTTTTCCACTTTTCAACCACAGTGAAGACTGAAAGGTCTTCCAGTTCTCATTCTAGACAAAAGTGAATGGAGAATATTGTTAGTGTAGCTTGTTAAGTCCAATCCTAACTAATATTGTACTCTATGTTGGCCAACCGAAAGTACAGAGAGAAATAGTCTCCGAGAGGTCTGCAGTGCAGTAAAGTCAATATGGCTTAGCATGAGATTAGCTCTTGCCTGAAATGCCTTTTCATGACCTTGAAAGCATATTTGAATTATGCTATAGGCATCCCTCCCTACTCAGGATTCATATTTAGCATTGTATCTTCAGGCAGCCCCATGGGCTGAAACAGACCAAGGGAGGTGAAAGAACAGGCCACCCCATTTCTCTGTTTGTGGCATGACATGATTCACCAGGTCGTGCTGACAAACTTCAGCTGGTAAGTGAGTTTCACCCAGCAGAGGTTGAACAAACATCATCAGCCAGCATTATTTCTTTCTTTTTGATAACCTGGAGTGTAGACCGCATGGACTACACTAAGCCACCTTTGCATCAGATAAACAAAAAGTTAACTTGATTCAGCAAATCCGGTGTGTGCCTTTGACTTAGACTTTCATAATGTCTCCATTTCACGACCACACATAATTTGCCTTGCACAAACATGGGGAGACGCTCTAATAGAGGTCCATTAGTAAATCAGGGGTGATTACTGAATGCAATGATGTAAGCTGCAACAACAGTATGCAGATTCACCGCTCAATTTGTTGGTGTGCCAGCATTAGTGACATCCCATTTACCAGAGCAGCAGGTAGGGGCAAAACAAAACAAGCACAGACCCTAGCATGCTCTGACTGGACAGAATCATTAACACAATCTATCAGCATCTTCATATCAGCCACATTTATAACAACAGAGATACAATCATCTGGTTTAGACAAAATGTGGAAACCTACTTCATTTATCAGTTGGTACCTGCTAGATAATTTTGGTTTTAGTAGCTTTTTCCCTGTATGGTGCTACACTCCACTGCTTTCAACAACACAAACACAATTAAAAACACAAACAACAACTCATGTTCCACCCACTATGTTGTAAATGTGTCAAAAACACCACTGGGTCCATTCTCATAGAAATATGAAGCTTTTTTTTCAGAGAGGCTGAGCAAATGCATGGGCTAGATATAGACTTTTATGTAAGAGAACCCAGCTCTTTTGGTTGCATATCAATTAATGTATGAAGTAACTGTAAATTAACATTCCTTGACTGATGAGGAACATTCATACTATTGGGTGTGAACTCGACACATAAAGTCATAGTCACTTGATCATTTGTTCATGGTGAGTGGCAGGAATTCATCATACATCCCACAATAATTCATGCATTAAAACATCATGAGTCATACATTACTTAAACATCACTTGAGCAAATTATTTGTACTGCTTTCTTTTACAGTTGCTTATTGTAAACCAGTGAGAGCCTACGCTTGCTGTCGAAAGGTAGATTTTCATTTGCTTGCTAAACTAATGGCATATTTCCATCCAAATCATATGAACACAATTCGATTTTTATGTCTCCCTTCACAAACCTGGAAGTTGGAACCAAGTCTGAACCATAGGATGTGTGCATGAACGTGGCATAGGCATGTACTGTAATCTATCCAGGCTGTTCGCACTTCCGACTTGTCAGATACAGCCACTTGGCAGGAGCTGTAGGCGTCAGAGGTTAGACGCCGAAAGTAGCCTTGGGCGTCGGAATTTGATACCCAGGGACATGGACTGTGTGAACTCTATCAGGTTTACTCAGGGAGGCATTTTTAAAATATGATGTTCAAGCTACAGTAAAACTTTTGATAGCCCTCAGCCAACCACAACAACGCGGGCGTATCTTGCTGAGAACTCTGGCCGGATTCATAATCACACTTCCTGACTAATCCTGATAGAGTCCACACAGTCCTTGTACCTGTGCGTCAATTTCACACGCCCAAGGCTGCTCTCAGTGTCTGACACCAAGGGCTCCAGCCCAAGTGGCGGGCTGTATTTGATGAGTCATGACACCACATTGACCTGTCAGTGAGTCTGGTTGGCGATGAGAGCATTGTACACACAGCCATCAACAGTCTTAACGTCAATCAACCCTTTGGATAGTGTACCTTTAACAGGGGGTGTGTACATTTGGTGTGGGTCAAGAGATCCAGAGATTCTCACAAATCAACACTGCTGATGACTAATTTGTCAGTTTGGCTCATCCTGACACCCCTCCGCTAGATGATACAGAGTGTACAGACAGACTGGTGTATATGCATTTCAGGCAAGACTTTAAAGAAGCAGAAAAGAGAAAATAAGACATGAGGAAGTAAAAATTTGACATTGTCACTAACACTGATATTAATAATGTCAATCGCAAAGAAGTTCCATAGCATAAAGCCAGAGCAAACCCTCTGTTAAACCAGCTCTTAAACCTCTCGATGCAGTCTACCATTCCACTCCTAGATTCATAACTGGGGATAGCTTTAGAACACATCCCTGTATTTTGTATGAGAAAGTTGGATGTCATTCATTGGCAATGAGAAGAGAGCAGCGCTGCATTTTATTTATTTACGAAGTGCTTCTTGGTGATCTCCCTGGGTATCTGACATGTCTTTGAAATTGTAGATCATCTTCGCACTGTACTAGATCCCAAGGCTATCTGGTTTTCAACAATTATCATGTAAGACTTGATAATGGGAAGCTTGCTTTTAAATATTATGCTCCATATAAGCGGAACATTATGCAGACGTTGTTGAAACTGGACGAGGTAATCCCTCACGGTCATTTTAAATCTCAGCTGAATGAGTGCAGTGTGAATATATGCATTTTTAATTTGACATTGGTGTTGTGCTTTTTTGTTTTATATTTTTTCATATTTTTTATTATTCAATATTTTTATATATTGTTAGGTGCTTTTATCGTTTTTTAATACAATGAGAGTTTTTATAAGTACTTTAATCAGGGTGACCTTGGAAATGAGATTGCTCTCAAGGTCTTTTCTCTGTATAAATAAAGGTTACATATATGCATACATACAAGTGTATATGCTGCAGGGACTGGCCTTTGTCTTTCTGACTGCACAGCATTTATCCATTTTAATGCCACTGCATATTTGCTAATACATTACTTAAGCCTGCCTCAGCCGTTTTACAAAGACCCGGGTCCGCAACTGAAAAAATGAATTCAGACTTGAAAAGAGTGTCTGCGCTAACGCTTAACATCAACAGATCTACCAAGACATGAAATTATTTTTGTAATTATTGAGTGGCTCTGTGCCAATACACACAGAGCAAGACGTCTCTGCTGGCAGGATTAATGGTGATCATAAATATGAAGATGGTCCATGAAGGACACTGGTAAGATAAGTCTGTTAAACATGTCAGTATTCACATATGAAATCTAATTAGCCATTATCAGATAACACATTTTTCCTATTTTGCATGCAGGAAGACAGTCACATGTTGGATTGTCCTCTCAAATCTTTCAGAGGGGATATAAATCGAATTAACATTGTAATATTGCAAGGGACAATTTCCAGCATCCAATTAAGAGTATTCTTTTCTCTTTTTTTTCCAGCACCAGCGCTGACGTGAACGCTCATGATGGAACACATCTCAAATGTCTGATGCATTTTAGAAGCGCATGAGACATATTAACTCTGATGCATAACAGCAGAATAGCACACACTGGGGGGAATGTGTTTTGGCAATAGATATGGACATGTTGCAAATCTTCAGCCATGTTTTTTGGCTTATTTTATCACAATTCTCAGTGAAGGTTGGTAAAGGACAATAAAGCTGTCCAGCTGGTTGGCTCAGAGCTTTGGCAGGCCCCCAATGATGACAGGGAGTCACAAAGTTGCTGTTCTGCTCTGCCTGTCTGACTAAGGCATCCACTCATCACTGCACTTCAACAGGAAATCATAAAAAAGGGCTTGCAAAGTATTTTAGGGGGGATAAAGCATCAGCATTAACATGTCTTTGATGTAAATCATTTGGCTCCAATAAAATACTGGTAACTTGAGGAGGTAAAACTCAGCGTCCTGCTCCACCCTACCAACACATTGCATGATATCCAATGTGACAAGTAGATGCCAGGGGGGAGAATGGATGTCAGAGGCTTGTTCCAAGTTCATACTGTGGATGACTGAGGTCTGATAAGCAGAGGAGCTTATAGCTTTGATCCTATTGTTGCTGTGTAACATGGAGACACACTAGGTTAGTTCAAATCGCGTGGTTTTGAATATCAAAATAAACAGATGTGCTCTCAGTTGTGTTTGTGTTTGAGCTTGTCAATCTAAAGAAACTAAAAAATGCCAGCGCTGGAAAGGGAGATCGCGCAGATGGAGAACCTTCTTCCAGCTGGTTCCGACTGAATGGTGTGAAACCTAAAAAATGGTTTGGATGCGCTGGCTCTTCCTCCCAATGCTTGAACAGCAGAGGCCCATCAGAGTGAACAGTCTCGTCTGCCGGCTGCCTCTCTCCACCTCACTGTCACCTTCTTTAGCCTGATCCGCCTATCTTTGCCAGGCTAATGCGAGATGACACTTTGTCACCAGAATCCTAAACTCTACCTACTATACAATTTGTCATTGCAGTCAGGAATCCATGACATTCATAAGAGCTTCTCTGTCAGTATCCATTTCAGTCTTATTTTAAGAGGTCTGAGGCCTGGCATTCCCACCAACAGATGCTCAAACAGTGTCCCCAAGGTTCATTGCTGTTGAGTAAGCCAGAGTGCCCATGGCTCTAACTAACAGCTGGCCACATCCTTACATAATGCCTACATTTCCTCTACGTGTTTTACTTTCCTCTCTGATTAAAATTTTCATTTTGGAACACAGATCCTTCACTGTTTTCTTTGCACACTTCAAAGAGAAATCCTTCCACACAAGGCTGGCTGGGCAATATGGACAGTATCAAATATCACAACGTCTTTGACCAAATACCTCAGTATCAATACTGTGATGATGTTGTCGGGCGGGTTATTGGTGTGTTCATAAAATACTTATACACAATACATTTTTGATAAACAATCATTAGTAATAAGTATATGATGACCAGGCAGGTAGAGGCAAATAATAGAACAGGTAAAACAGGCTAATACGTTCACACAATTGTATCCATTTACTGTAATGAAGCCTTTAAAACCAGTAAAAAAAAACACTTATGCCATATCATTATATTACAATATCTAAAATTCCAAATATTATCTTGCCACTGGACAGTTTTACATAGGTTTAAATGGCATTAGATGTCTGGGCTAAAACAGAGCTAGATAGGGCTTAAAAGTTAAAGTTTAGTAAATGTCTGCAGTATGTTTTAGACTACGTTTCTGTGAGGGATGTGAAAAAGCACAAAGCACTGCCTTGCTTTTATGAACCTCTCCGGTGAATATGCTTGATACAGTTGTTTATGCAAGACTTAAATAATTGAAAACAGTAATTAAGATCCCTTAAATCGTACAAATGATGTCCCTCTCCGTCAATGATTCCTTGTGCAGGTATTACTGACCCATTCAGCTAAAACCCTGTAGCAGCAACCTCACATCACGGTGATGTCTGTCCAATGTGGCCCCCAAGGCAGACCCGAAATGAGGGCCTAATGATGTATTTATGAGAGGTAATTTTTGACTCTGAAGGAAACAGACTAAATTAGGTCCAAGGGCATTAACATTTGGGCTCTTTAGCTAACCATCACTCTACTATCATCAACTGCCCTGTACTCTGTGTGAGAAACACAAAGTAAGGCATGAATAAATAAAGTTGGAAAGGCATTAATTGAAGGTTGATATAACCTTTTCATGCGCGGCGTTGGGTAATCTGTCTTAATGTAGAGGGGGCAATGCTCTGTTAACCTTCTCAGGTTAGATCACATCTAATATATCTCCCTTTTGCAATCTGCCTGCATTAGAAAAGCAAAGTAATGAACTGAACATGGAACCTAATTAAAAGTTGACTATGAATCTGTATGTCAAAAGGTCAGCAATCTGTCTTACTGTATACTGGGCCTCACAAAATTAACCCTGCCAGGTTAGATTAGGTTAAGAATATTCATGACATATAAAGGAACGCAAAAATAACCAACTGCTCAATGAAATCAATGTGGTTTTTAAAAGGTGAAGCCGTAACCCTCTGTAAGTTACTGCTTCCCACAGTGAGGCCTGGCAAAGTGATTAATGTTTCTATTTTTAGATCATTTTCCCGCTTTACTTTATTTATTTCTTTATTTTTTTTAATGGAGAAGGCAGACGGCAGCTCTGCCAACAGAAATACTTTGTCAGCAACTTGATTGCATTTACATGGTAGAGTGGAGCCAAAGCTGGAGCAAATTAGAGAGCTGAGCCACGGGCCTTGCAGAAACAACACTGGCACTACAAGAAACGCCATGCAAGGAGACTTTTCAAAATCAACACCTCAGGAATCTTAGTTTTTGGGGTTTTTTTTTTGTGTGTGGCTTTTTTGTTAAACATGCCCTGAAATTAATACCGCTCACCCTGATTGTTTTACACAGCATTTTTCCTTCCATCTTTGCTCTTTCATTTCAGCACTCCGCCAATCCCCCTCTATCCTAAAAATACTGTAAGCGCTAAAGGGAAGAGAGAGCAGGATGACGAGAGACGAAGCAGCAGATGCTCAGTGTTATATTCACACACAAGCGAGGAGAGGCCAAAGCAGCCCTGACAACCAGCTGAGTCTTAAAGGAAAAGTCCACCCTCGGATAATGTTTCACTGCTACATATTGTCAGTCTGCGGTGCTTAATAGATTCCAGGGGTTATCCTGCGACTGCTTTGGAATTTACATTTTCGGTTTTCCCATTTTCCCTGCCTTGTCAAATTCTACTTCATTTACAGATTTCCCATGCTTTACTATATGAAATTCAGCTGCCTCCAGAGAACTTGCCTTTCTCAGTCAAGTGTAAAAAGTTGAATTTGAATGGCTGTGAATATACACTACAGATCTCCAGAAACACATTTTGGTGAGTCATTATATGTGACTAGTCAGAATCATAAGTCAAGCTATCTGCAATTACAAGCTGACTAGTAAGAACAATAATTAAAGATTTCTGTAATTCTATTTTTTATTGTTATTCAAAGGGCGGGGGCTTATCTTCAGGGAATTTGTAGCAAATAAGACCTTTGCCAGGGAACTGTTGTAGAAATCTACTGCGAATTGTATATTTATTATCTCCCACACACTTGAGGAACTACAAAGAAATGCAAACTGTCAATCATGTGTGCATGCTGTAACGGCTGGTGTAAGAATGACTTTTAGAAATCTACAGTTGCATTTTGAGGAGACTGAATCATAATTCAGCATATTGTATCTTCAAACGCATTTGGACTAATCACAATGAGAATAATAGATCAGAATACCAGACCAAAGCATGGTATGTAAAATCCTTCCTAAATTTCTCTAACTTTTGTAGAGATGTTAAAAGATTGTTTGACTGCAGAACTCCACTCTGCTTCACTTCATAGTTCCAGTTTAAGATATCAATATTGGAATTTGACTACTTATGTCTCTGTTTCAGATATCAAAACAAAGAAAATTTTAAAATCTTTAATCAATTCAAGACATCTTTAATTTGAATTATGACTTGTCAGAATTGAAGCCTTGACAGACGGTACACAGCATCGCAAGTGTGCCATTCACTTTGAATTGGAGTGGGGCTGCAACAAAAGCTCGAGCACGTGAAACCTTTGCGTGGGTTAGTGATAGGCCAGTGGCTATCCAATCAGTGGAGGTTATTTTATGGCGACATCCGCTAAACGATTGCGAATTTTGTGTCGCACTTCCTCAGGAGCAGGGAAAACTGTGTGCCTACATGCAGGGCAAAATGCGAATGGCATGGAACTGGACGCTTCACAAAAACCTTGCTGTGTACCGTCTGTTCAGGCCTTTAATGTCTAGATATCTCAAATTCTTGCCTGCTTAATATTTAAATGAATATATCTGCTGTTCATATTGCAGATAGTCAAACTAAATTATAGGTATCTTGGCAAAAGCAATTTCAATCTAACCAGTCAAAATGTAATTAAAGATATTTTAAATGAGCGTTGTGACAAGTCTGAATGTATTTAGAGATACTGCAAATTAGCATTCTGACTAGCCATAAATAAATTACAGATATCTGTAATTTGAATCCAGTAAAGCTAAAGAAAAATATTAATGGCTTGCCGTAACAGTGGGTATATGGGCATATAAATATTTCCAGTGGGCAAACTAGTTCTTGAACATGTGGGCATTTCTATGATCATGGCTACACCCCTTACATAAAACACACATCTTCTGGCTGTATTGCATCTTTGTCTATTGACGGTACTGTCAGCAGAGGAATTGCTTCTTCCTTGATAAATTTCTCAGTGCTTGACTGTTGAATATTCATGCAAAATGGGACCTGCAGATAGATGCCTTCACGCTTTGAAACCTTATATTTACCACTGATGTTTTAGATAGCTGAAAATCTTATGCTGTCAAAGTCCATTGTAACTGCATTGGAAATATCTCCATGTGACATCACATCATCCACAATTGGGTAGTTGTCCACAGGAACAAGAAACACATGGCGCCACGCAACATAATGGGTCAAGAAATGTAAGGTACATTTACAATGACTGCTTTTAAGGGGGTTGAAGTGTTTCAGGGTGGAATTTGCCTTTAGCCATCGCAGCTGATCTCAAACATAACCGTCACATGTGATGAATCTGGCATGCATCGCTGTAGCCATTATCATGAGAGCCCATATTCGCAGATTAGCTTAAAAGCAGAGGGTTGATTCGAGATCATTCTGCTTCTGAAGTCATAGTTGAGTGTATAATCACGTGACGTCCCCTGTGATTTGAAATTACAGTTCCTATGGATGAAAGATTTATCATTGCAAGCTCTGATGTTTAGCAGGCTTCTAGAGACGCAATATGTAAAAAAAATGCATATTTGACCATCTTATCCACTAAAATTTAACAATATTTTAAAAATTAAACAAATCTAAAGCCATTCAAACATCAATATTAATCAAGCGGTACATGCATGACTTTAATAGTGCTTCTGGATCATAGCACTATGAGCACACCAGTTGTATGAAGCTGATTCATGTAATATCCTTTCTCTGGCCCCAGAGTCCCGCTGACACAGCAGCTGTGAGCAGTGTGTACGTGCATGTGGGTGTGGGTGAGCGTGTGCATGCGTGTGTGCATGCATGCGTGAGTGTGTGTGTGCAGGTGGTAAGAGGGAGGGATAGCAATGCCTGTGAGCTTAATAACAAATCTAGCATACTGCACACCTGAGGAGCTGTCACTGTCATAATCAGCCGTTTATAATGCATGGCAGAGCCGGGACAGGAGTGGAGAGGAGGAAACGAGGACACAGTTGGTATCAAAGCTCTGTCTATATTATATCCTTTTTTCCTTATCCCCTCTATTGCTGTATGCAAAATCGAAAAGGTGAGGGTTTTCTCTTTTATCTTCCACTCTCAGCTTGGATCTCCTTCAGGTTATTGCCTAGCTTTCTCTCAGTCACTGAGTCACAGTTGTCACATTGGAAAGCTGGAGAGCTAGCTCTGCTTCCTCTCTCTCTCTTTGTCCTCCCTCCTTCTTCACGCCCCGTCTGGCCCAGCAGGTTTGTGTCCGGACACCTCCTCCAGAGAGCTCAAGGTGACACATGGTTGCTCAGGCACAGATGAGCGGCTGTGTCCTCAGGCCTCATGACACCAGCCAATTGGCCCCCTTGCTCTCTCCCTCTTCAGTCCGACAAGAGTCCCTGAACAGGGGTACAACCACCACCCCTAGAGCCTTTTGTTGTTTCAGTGAGACGCTAATCTATGGCTCTGTTCTGAGGGCTACTGGAGCGGCAGCTTGACTCAGTTCCAGCTCTCTGACACAATCATTCACAGCTCATTGTATAGGGAATGTTGCGGGAGTGGAGCAGGAAGAGTGCTGTTAGACGGCCTGGCTGATGTTTTTCTGCAGGGTCAGCAGAGACTTGGCCAAGCCAGCATCATGGAGGATAAATCGATGAAACCCAATTAGACACCAAGAAAAGCCAAGGTGAGAGAGGAATTGGAGTGGCTAAAAAAGCACAGACTGAGAGTACAACTGATCTCAAAGCTTTTCCTCCTGAGCAACTTTTTGTGAAAATACCTGAGGGTGAATCAAACCTGGCGTATTCTGGAACCCAGCGCAATGAAAGCCAGTCAGCGCTGCAAAATTAAGATATCACTGTATATATGTGAATAACAGCAGAAGCTGTGATATAAACTATATTGAGATTACCATATTCAGAGACAGATTCGCTCATGTCCTGTGGGTGGAGTGGCAAAGCATAATGTGGAGCTGTAATGCTCTGTGTGTGGGAGCTGTGTGGGTTGTGTGTCAAAACTATGCATCATTCTGCTTAACTTTTACAAAATCAAACTCTGCGGACTGTAAAGAGCATCTGACATCATAGTCAAAAGATAAGGATTTGGAGTTTTCAAAACAATCAGTTGGAAACCTATGAAAAACTGTAGAGACAGACACTATTGAATTTTGACTTTTACCGGCTCCAACTGACCCTCCGATACTACAATCTTGTAGAACTCCCCAAGGGATAAAGAATGCAGTCATGTGTCCATGTGGAGGACGAGAGTAAAGGCAATATGTCTCATGATCACCTCCTGAGCGAGCCAAATGAGGCACCCTTCGCTTCAAGCAGCCTGACACTAACATCTGCTGCTTTGGCCGCATATGCCCTTCTAAGTTGTCTAAACCCCGTCTGGTCTGCTTTAACTTTATTAGTTAAAACCTTTGTCTGTGCTACACAAACCATTAGCACCACAGAAATAAGTCTAACATCTTCAAAGAAAACAAAATACTGCGTACACATAATCTTTTAAGTTTTTTGTGGTAATCACATATATCATGTTTCTGGATATCTAGGACCTTGCTTTACTAATTACCGAGCCTGAGGACAAGCCAGCAGTGGTGCTCTCATGAATTTTAAGGCTGGAAAGTCTATTTCTGGGTGTGAGGCACACTGCATCACCACAAACAGCAACATTTCACTTCACATGCAGCTTATGGTATGAAGATAATTTCTTTAGTAGTGTTGTTTTTCTGTTTAGCACATATGTGATCCAGTTGAAAGATGCAGAGTTTTTTTCTGAATTGATAAAAAACAAAGCAAAATAAAAAGACAGTATCTCATGCATATGATAACCTGCTGGCTGTTAATGAGCTGTTGAGAATAGCATTATGCACCAGATGATAATCCTGCTTATGTTGACAATAAGGAAAAAACAGATACTAGCAGTACACAAAGGCAAGGGCATTAGGAACTACGGCAATTTCTGGTTATTAGCATCATATTTTTAATCTCATTAATATATATTGAGCGTTAAATCAACAGTACTGTCTGCTGTCATAATATATCACTGATTAAAAACATCAGTAGTGCATTAAGTGCAGCAATGCAGTAATAAGGTGATGTAGTTGTCTTTTATTGAATTTGTTCATCATGAAGTTTATCGCTGCAGCGAACACCGTCTCGCTCTTTATACAATCTTGCAAACTCAGAGGAAGTCAGTCCTTTGCTACTTTCTTAAGCCCTTTGAAATTATTATCACATGAACTTGTAATCAGGTTTGTGTGTCATTTCCATTAAAGCAAGTTAAATGTGAAAACATTAGGGCAAAATTAAAAAAACAAACAAACAAAAATAAAACAAAACAAACAAAAAAAAAAAAAACTAATCTCATTACCTCTGTGATTACAAAAATGTGCCTCATTCCCTGACTGCCTCCAAAATTAAGCTCTTGATAAGAAAACCCAAAGTAAAGAGAGACAGGCAGACTGGTGCATCATCATCGGTGGCAGCGTTCATATAAATCCATCCAGGCCTCTGTGTTCAGACAGGCCGATGGTCCAGCCCTAAATCAGACAGACCAGGCTGTCATGGCCAGACAGCTTGTCTTCTTGCAGATCAATAGTGATAAGAGGAAATAGATTTCAAGCTGCAAATATCAAAGATAGCAGAGAGGCACTCAGGTTGCGACGAGCTCCATAGGAGTATATGTTTGAATGATATGGTGAGAATATTGCACACAGGGAGTGATGATGATGATGATTTGGTCAACTTTGTTTACCTCTGAGAGAACTATTGAGAACACCAGTGAGAGAGTGAAAAAAACAAAACAAAACAAAACAAAAACAAAAACGCAAGCAATCCATCACTTTGAAAATAACACCGTGCCTGGGATGAGACAGACTTGTCATCAAATCACTGTGGTGATTTTTTTTTTATAGGTTATTCTTTGCCATGCACTAAAACTAAAACACTGTCAATGATATACAAAGACAAAAAAGTGCTACTTTAAACCATTCTAAAATATGCAGTTGTGTGTATGTGCCTGCCTGTGTGCATGCAAGTGTGTGTACGGGTGTGTGAGTGAGTGTGTGCAGTCAACCAGCTGACCTGTAATGTACAGAAGATCAAGCCATTAAAAACCCTCTCATTTCACCTCAGACAACAACAGCACAGCCATTTATTATTTTCTCATTCAGAGCTGAAGGGGAGAGACACAGAAACTTGTTCAAATGCTTTCCACTCCTCATCTTCTGCTCTGGAGCACTGAGTCATAGCAATCTGTGTAGCGAGCATTTCCACACAAAAAAGAACGAATGACGTTCTTCTGGCATAGCCTGCATAGTCCATATATTTTTGGACCGCAACTAAATAACTCAGTCCAGTAGAATAAACCATAACATTCTGTATTTAACAGATTCAGTGCTGCATATATAGTTTTTCTAAATAATTTTGCTTTGTAAACGTGAACAAAGCGACAGCAAAATAACTATCACACAAAGTTATAGGATATGGCCTGTTTGAAAATACATGACAACTAGCGAGCCAGCCATAATTGAGACACAAGGTTCTGAATGGCACATGTGCCATTCAAAATCAATAGCCGCACGGTTATTGCATCACTAAAAATGCTTGCCTCTCTCCTTGGGTTGCTCTGGAGTTCAACACAATTTGCTTTAATCACCCAATCAATCGCTATTAGATCTCTGTGCCACGCCAGCACACAGCAAGCAGATGTGGCCCCCAGCTACAAGTACAATCCCTAAATTGGGGCAGACATTCACTTGTGTGAGGATGGAAGACGAGAGGGGACTGCCAGAGCCAGCAGAGCAACATCTTTCCTTTATTTGTCGACAATGCTTTTTCACAAGGAATTACAATGAGAACATTCAGCTCAAATGTTCCTGCATGGATTCACACACAACGACCGAGTCAGACCATCAGGTTACAAGAATCATTTTTCTTAAAGTAATGAATGAGCTTTCATAAAGTAATGATTACAATATGTTTGTCTCACCCATATGCATTTCCTTATGGTGGTGATGTAGCTTAAAAAAATACCAGACAAGACATATTCATGCTCACACTGTACAGGGACACAAAAACACATGTGTGCATATAAATGAATACTCACAACTCTATTTGGCTCCATTGTTCAAATGGCATAAAAGATTGAATGAGCCGATTTGGCACAAGAGCAGAATAATCAGAGCATTACTGTGGCCCTTAGAGATTCTTTATTGAATGCATAACAATGAAGCTTGATTGGAATTGATAATGGCTTTGAAGGCTGGGTTGCTCCTTTCCACTCACTAATTTGTTCTAGTGCAACCTTTGACATGCACGGAATTGCCAATGGCTAACAAGGTAATTAGCCAACTGTTGAGAGGGGTCAAAATATGTGTGTTCATACCAAAAGAGAGGACATTCTTTCGGACTGATTGAATGCTGAGGCTCAGTGGCATTTTAAAATACTGAATCTATCTCTGTGACAGTTAATAATAGCAGTTTGGCAAATTCACAAGAGAATCTATGCGGAGCTGTGTAGCAGCATGTTGTCATTTATGTTCCGCCTTCAATAGAAATGACTGAGCTATGCAGTCCAGTGTGTGGGTGTGCGTGATATCCCTGTATCAACACAAAGTCAGCATGAAGAAGTGCCGTGGATGTGAAAGTGCTGCTGACCTCGTCCATTTTTCTTCCAGTGCCATCAAGGCCACCATGCAGCAATGCTCCACTCTGCATCCAATTGTGCGCAGTAAAAGGTGTGGATTCAAAGACTCCACTGGGCCACCAGCCCTCGGACACCTGCACTTATAAGACTCAACCGCAGTGTCAGCATGGCAGTCAACATGCATCATATGGCAACCTCACACATGCTGGGAAAACATTATGTTTCTGCACTGACACTGCAGCTCTGACAATATATTGACCATACACCACACAGCGACCTTGACCGGGACACTCCATCAAAACCCTGCATGTTGAATTTCTCTTTTGACTGCATGTTTTAAACCATTCCAATTTCACATTACGCAGGCCTGAGGAATTTGCTGCACACATAGTTCTCAAGGGCTCAGAACGGTTTTATCAAATATGAAACATGATATTGTTTGATTGAATGCACCAAGTCCTAATTGGATTCCCTCTAACGCCTCCTCCCCTCCCTGCATAGATGAGTACTGATGAAAGATAACAGCTTCTGCATTAATCAAAGAGATGGAGCATTTTGATCCCACTCTCAATTAGATTAGATTACGTAAAACTTACCAATTTGTAGAGAATGCAATATGAATTATCAACAGGTCACTCAGCTTGATCTCTCGCCCAGTTTTGTCACAACAAATGACATCAAAAACTGCATGGTGAATCTGTTTCCCTTTAAAGACAAAACTCTAGTTAGCTCTCATGCTATTTTTCATCACTGCTGTGAGATAAACTAAGTATAAATCGTCATGGATAGATTTCATTATGTAAGTATACAAAAGCAATAGGCTACCTAATACCAGTCTGAGTGGCTGGATTCATTTTAATTAATGATTTGGTCTTTACATATTACAAAACATGTATGTTTACATATGCAAATCAATAACATTAGTATCATGGCAATGTGCTATTAATGCTATGAGTGACTGTCAAATAACAGTCACTCATACCATTTCAGAATTTTTATATGTCACATGAGAACTCTCAGTGAGCACTTTCAAAAAATATTTATCCCTCTCTCTTCCTGTGTACGCTGAACACTACGTCAAATGTGGTAGTGGCTCCTTGTTTGTTCAGGATTACAACAGACTCTCTGGAGCGGATGGTTTGATTTGTAGGAGGAGGGGAGCAGCATTGTACTCATTGCATACTCCCTTGCACCTCAAGACACCAATAACTTGGAAAACATCAGATTACCCAGGAGGAGGTGAACCAAAAGTCAGCCCTTGTTTATTGTTTGGAGAAGGAGGAAATATTTCCTAGTGTAACCAAACTGAAATATCCCTGTGCCACAGATTAGATCTATTCCATAGAGCTATCTCTTGATGGTTAATTAGGTGTCAACAGCACAACTGAGGTAATTTAACCTTCATCAGGCTGTATCACATGAGTAGATAATGTAAGGGAATTATTCATTGCATATTTTAGGAGAACATGAAAAAAGGCTTTACTTAGGGATTCTAGGCTTAAGTGAAGATGAATGAATAGAATGCAAAATTTTAAATTCCACACTGAGTGGGACATTTGTGAAACAGAATAGGCTTATTAGAGAGAGAGAGAGAGAGAGAGAGAGAGAGAGAGAGTCTTTCACTGTGAAAATAAAGAAGCATGCAATGAATGCCAATCAAATGACAATTAATAATCCTTATGATCAAATTTATAGTAAACAATTATCTAAAGCCAATGTGATCAAAGTCTGTTGTCTAATGATCAATAGAGCCACTTTCTGCAGAACACGCAGACAAACTCAACCTGAACTGAAACCCATAACAGAGAGCATTTTCCTGAAGGAGTCTGTAGCTGATAAGAATATAAAGAAAATTTAATAAATATTGAAATATACATACACACTGCCAGTTTCTTACACTACTGAATAATAAATAATCTGTCAAAATACTGATGAATGATGCTGCCACACTAAAGACTGACAGTGGCTGTTAACTTAACCTACAGTGTACATTAGGAAGAGGTTTAGATAATTTGTTGGATATTCACACCCAGTAATGGCTCTTGTCATGATTTAGCTCTCTTTGCTCAATATTTCTGTTTGACAGTCACATATAAATCAAGTGTGTGCCGGATAGAAAGGCAGGCCTGAGTGAAACTAAACAAGCAAATCACAAATGGTGACATAAAGCTGAACTTCAAGTGTGGAAATATTAGCACAAAGTGTAGAAATAACCTAGAACTTAACAACCCTGTCGTGTATTTAGTCATAAAAGGAGTTATTAGATTAGAATTGGATGTATAGGCTAGTAAAGTAGGATAGGCACATTATCTTTGGTTGGCCTAGGGATTATATAGGCTCATTATGATCAGGATTTAGTGGAGAGTAAACCCATAAACTCATTTTATCCACCTTTATATTTGCACAATAGAGTTTACTGACCTTTTTAGGCTGATTTCACTTCATATTAAACATCATGTGCAAAACTGGTATAAGGATTCACACAAAGCACAGCAAAGAACTGCAGTCCTAAAATAAATTATTAAAAAAAATAAAATAAAATAAAAACATACCACAGAAAATCAATTTAAAATATCATCATTTAAGTTGACCCTCATATTATCTTCAGGGTCAATTTGACCCCATTCAATGTTTAATGCCTCTAAATACATGATTAACACCATTTTTTGCTTCATATTTCATGAGTTTTCCAAATTTAATGGAGACAACTGGGTAAACATAAAATTAACATGATGATATGTTTTCAATGTCCTGTACACATTTTGTATGCATTGGTGTTTCCTTGGGGTCATTTTGACCCCAGGCTGTTTTAGCTCTATAAAACATATAAGAAATATCAACAATTTACACACATTTGCTCTAGTTCATTTGGATGAAAATGAGGAACTATAACATGCCATTTATAATCTTAAAAAAAAACTTCCCTCTGCTTGCAGGTCCTAACCTAACATAACCATACCTGTAGAAGTGTGAGAACCAGTCCAGTTCATGACATTTAGGAGGAAACATGATTCCCACAAGAACTTTGACATACATGGCGGTTGAGTGGGTGAGGTTATATTTTATTTAAAATGTTATTTACGTAATCGACAAGAAACATAAAGTTCCTAACATAAATTTGGGTAATCATTTTCTGGAGGTTTAAATTACTGGGGTCAAACTGAGCCCAATTGATTAAAAAAAGAAATGTCAGTCAATTTGAAGGTATCAGGATGTCACTGTAAGAAGTAGGTTACCCCAGACAAACTGCAAAGGCCCCGGTAGGGACATTACTACAGTGCTCTTTTCGTTTGGGATGATCAACTTGTCGGGATAACAGGGGATCCGCTTTATCCCAGCGGTGAATTGGCTCTGTGACCAGTAGGGAGAGACAGTGAGATGGGCGGCTTTCGCCTAGTGGCCGTTTTTTCCTTTTTTCTTTGAGTGAGTGTGTGTTGGAGTGGATGGGAGGGAGCAGCAGCCTCAGTACCAGGCACTGCTGTCTCTCAGTACTGAGTGCAGACTCAGACTGGATAGGGAAGGAGGCTGCTACATGCTGCCGCCGCCGCCGCTTCTGCTGCTGCTGCCGCCTCCTTTGTCGTAACACAGGGACCTTTTCACCGCAACCAGACTTGAGCCAGACGGATATTTTATATCACGGATTCCGAGGGGGAAACTAAACAGCCACGGGTGTACCCATGTACTTATTACACGAGGGCAGGGGTCTGCTTCTGCTGGCGGTCTTGGCAGGACTGCAGGTAATGGTTTTTGAAAGCGGTTTCACAGCGGAGTTACACCGGACAGTTAAGGTGCTTGTTGTGCTGTGGAGATGCTGCTGCCCGCTGGAGTTTCGAGCCCGTCCGGCCATTAGCTTCCAACAAGCTGCACTTTAACATTACACGCTAAACCGCTTTAGTATGCAGTTTGGAAAACAACCTTTTGCGATAACGAGTAACCCAAATTCACCGTTTAAATTGGTGTTAGCAGCAGCTGGTCGGTTTTTGGTGCTAGATATTTAATTGGATGTTCACGAGGCGCCGTGTTTTACAAACTACCAGAAAGATGTTTTAAAATTCAGCGTTGCGTGTGTGTTTGTGTGTGTGTGTGTGTTTTCTTTCAGTGGCGTACTTACCGTTAGCTTAATGAAAGAGTTGATTCCAGTGAAGCTTTATTGTCTGGAAGTTGAGTGATTCAGGCCCGCGTTAACCTCGTAATGTTAACCATTGGTTTAAATTTAGGCTAACGTTAGTTTAGGTTTGTTAATATTTATGTGTTGCTCAACGTATGCCCTGTCTCCCGACTCCTCTCGGTGCCATTGTGAACGCTATTTAAAACAGTCACGAAAGTAGCCTAACCTTAAAATGCCTTAATGTTGGTTAACGTCCGGTTACAAAAAACCTAAAACGAACAATGCTGAGTTGACGATTGTTGTCGAGCACTAAGGATGGGAATGGTTTCGGCTTTTGCACCACAATTATTATTTTTTTTTTCTATGAATGCCCCTGGTTTGTTTTCCTGGCTGTGTACTTGGGTTAAATTGTCTAGCTATACAGGTTACAATTTACAAGTGCTCCATTCCTAGAGCAATGCGTTTAAATTGTGTTGCCTGAGCAGTTACCACAGGCAGTAATTTTTTGGGCAAAAATTTGCCAATTCAAATAAATGAAAATCTGGAGTTTATGAACACTTATAATATGTTAACCGTGTTGAGAAATGTGCATTGTGGCGCCGTTGTGTTGTAACGTGCTTGAAAAGCAACTCCGTGCACCCCCCTCCCTCTCTAAGCATTTTCCATTTAAATTCCACTTCAGAATGGCAAGTGGCACGGATACCCACAATGCTCTTTTTCAGTGGGACTCCTCTTCTTTTTCATTCTTTTCAGGGAGCATGTAAAGAAATGGGGGGTGGGCCTCTGCTCTTAGAGCTAGGTTAATGCCAATGCTGTATGTTGGAGTAGACTTCCACATGTTTCTACTGAATCAGTGTATCTAGTCCGTATCTGCTTCAGCATAGATTTATGTGTTATCTACTGCTGAATTAAAGATTTTACGTTGCGTATGTGGGTTTGAGATCTAATATCCAGGTATTTCGATCTCTTTCTTTATTGATTCATCCTTTTTGGACACCAATCCCAATGATTACCAGTGGATATTTTTTTTCATTTTCTGTAAAGCTCAACGTATCCCCAATATGCTCATTTTAAACACATAATTTTTTCTTCACAAACTGAAAAGGAAAAGAGCTCTTAAGACTCCACACTGTTTTTTATGTTTGGTTGTTCCGACATTAAAACACAAAAGGGTTCATTCCCACAAAAGTGGGAACTGTTGGCTTTTACTTTTACTATTACCTTGTTCCTGTACTTCAAAGTGGAGTATTTGTCCAGAGTTGTGTAGTGATCACAGGGGCCGGCTGGGGGCATTGGCTATAGCCCTAGCCTGGGCCCAGGCCCCACCAGGAGACAAATGGAGCTTGTTCTTGCCTAGCCATGCTTTTTGGCTAATGCTTAACCCTTTTGGCCTCATTATCCTAATTGCGGTGCCTGCTATAAAAACAACAGATGCTTTAGTACAACTGTTGGGACTTCAGAACGTGACCAAGAGGTTGTGGAGATATTAGAGCGCATTTTTTAGGGTTGATTTATGACTCATTCTTGTCCCCCCCCTTCTCCCCACCACCCCAGATCACAGCAGAGGGCAGGGGCACCCCTCCATGCAGGCCGGGCTTCTCTGAAGATGTATACAAAGCAGTGGTACCAGATATTACAGAGAAAGGACAGCCCCTTTTCAACGGTGAGTGGGGAAATTCTCTTGGTGCTGTTCTTTGCTGCATGCTTGTTCTGTGTGCGTTTTACCGAGTGTATGTGTGGGCACACACATGCGTATGTGTGGGTTTCACTCCATGTGTTACATTGAGGGGAGGATCGGAGCGAGCCTGACATATTTAAGCAATTAGCTCCGGTGTGGTAGTGTGGGATTACAAGTCATGTAGTTTGGCTTGTAAACCAACTCAAATCTGGTTTAACTTTATGTAGCTTCTGTCAGTTTTGCTTACTTAGTTCCTTCTTTTCCGAGAAGAGAAAAAAAAAGCATAAGCAGATTGTTACTTAAATGCTAGATCGTATATTTTGTGTTGTTACTGCATTTTCTATTTTCCTGAGATGGATTTTCACTACTGGCTTTGTCATCAGAAGTTGGAAAACTGAAGTGAAATTTCACCCTTTGTCCATTTTATGAGACACTTCTTTTTGCAGTGAATCAAAATGAATCAAACACATAAATGCCCCTTTTTATGCAACTTTAATTAATCAAACAATCTAGTGAATATTATGTGCAATATGCTGGTGGATGGAACGATTATTGCTGTAGTATATAATTAATGTACATTTGCACTGCACTAGAATCAATGAGTTTCTAATATTTAAACAATATCCTGTGTATATGTCTGTATATCTGTTAGCTTCTACTACAAAAGGAAGTTTTCAAGCCTGAAGGTTCCTTATCGAACCATCCTGAAACATGATCAGTTGCAGTGTAGTTTTATACTTCTAATCCCACTCATTGGCAACAATTCTCCCTTACAGCAATTTAAGTACCTTCCCCAATATTTTGTTAGAATAACAGGCTTTGTGTAGGAAATAAAGTGAGTGGGTTTTGATTTGTTTTATTTTTCCAACCTATAACCTGCTGCAAAACAAGAAAGCACGAAATAATGATTTTTTTGCAATAAGCCATTACATTGCAGAAGGCATGACCAACACTGCCTCTTTGGAGTTTAATATTGGCAAAGTGAGGATGCAGCTACCGTGAAACGGTGCTAAGGCCTACAGACGGTAATAAAACTGGAATATATCACCAGTGTGCCATTAGAGAGGTTAGAGCCTTGAGGTCATTTGGACCAGAAAACATTCTCACTTGCGTTGGATTTCACAGTTTGTGCCTAAAACTCGCAGGCAGCCGTTGGTGTGAGTCAGTGAGATGGAGGGGGGAGGTAGCAATGACGAGAGAGGAAAGGAAGAGGGTGATGGAGAGGGGAAGAGGGATCTTAGATGGGTGGGTAGAGCTTTCACTGGGTCTTACCTTGCGCACAAGCTTCTGTTTGATCCTATAGGTGATGGATTTCCCTCTCTGTTGGCTTGTGGATGAGCCGTGACCAGGGGTAATCAGGTTCCCTTTTGTTTGCCCCCCTCACTGCCTCCTCTCCTCTTTTCTGTGCCTCTCCCCTCCCCCAGCGAGCTGTTGCCCTGTGGAGGGTTCCTTGACAGAGAGGCACTCCTGTGTCATTGTAATGCAGCAGGGCTCAGCAGCGTGGGATGATGTTAATGAAACTCCATTCGCTAATGAAAAGTTCCTGTGGCATGTTTTGAAAGACAAAGCTCCCATGGTGTGTAGAGTCTGCCCCAAGTTTTTCAACTTTGCTTTCACCATGCTGAGGGTATATTGTTTTTGACCAGGACCTGGTGTTTTTTTTTTCTCTCTCAACAACGGCCCCTCTGTAACCACATGTGGCAAGCTAATGCTTTATGCCACCATAGGGATTGAGTGAATCTTGCTTGAAGTCATTTTACTTAACATACCTGCGTTTCCATTCACACTACATTAGAACAAAAATTATCTTGTTATGTAAAAAAATAAAACCCAAACAAACAAAAAAAAAAAAAAACCCAATAACAACCAGTCAGCTAATTTAAATGTGTGCAGACTTGTACTCTCAGGCTGCAGGGTCGGGTGGTTTTCTTCTTTGAAACAGGATCTGTTTGGAATATCGGTGTAACACTATCAGTCCAGTGTATAGGGTGACAGTCATATGAGTCCATTGCTTTTGCTGTATAGCTGCTCAAGCTAGATATGAATGAGTAGGTGTGGGGGTGGGCTGTTGAATATCTCTGTCCATCTAATTGCAGGCCCCTCTTTGTTATTGATTAAGATAATACACATCCTGAGGTGTGTGAAACCCGGAAGTAGAAGCCATTCAGATGCAAACAGTTGACATTGTATGCCTTAAATTAAGCACATCCTGTGTATTTGATGATGACAGTTGTAGCCAGCACAGTTAACGCAGTTGTTTGATTGTAAGATTTAATCACATTCCCGGGGGCGCATATTCAGACTTAACTGTTAGCTGGCCAAGTGAATGCCCCATTGATTTTCAATAGAATTGTTAATGTGCATTTTTTTTAAGTTGCTTGCCAGAGCAGCAGAGAGGAGAGCCAGGGAGGACAATTATTTATCTACGAGACCTCCTCTCCAATGATCCGTTAAAGGGAGGTTTCGCTCATTGTTTGCAGTTGCAAAACCACATCGGGCTTTGGAGGCTTCCCATTGTCTGCCCTCTGGGGCCCATATGACCTTGCCTTAAAGATTGGAGTATTTGTTCAGGGCAGAGGAATGACCAAACATGGTTATTCATTTCCACACCGTCACATGGTGGAATGTGGCTAAAGTTCCCCAAACATTTATCCAGTGTTTCTCTTAGGTTGTTAAGTTGCTTGGTAAGGTGACTCATTTTACTAAATTGTACTTCATTTTAGGTATAGTGTGGCTGCAGGCCGTTTGCCCTAGGGTGTCTAATGGAATTGTGGTGGCTTTAGAGAGCTGACACACATTGTGCTATTTTTTGAGATGAGGCCTTTAAAGCAGGGTTGTAAAGTGAGTCAGCCTGAGCATTATTCAGCAGAGGCTTCCCTCTCCAAAACTGGGTTAATGAAAAGCCCAAAAGCCTAATTGAGCTTAATACACTCTTATGCTGCTATTCTGCCATCCCTACCCCCAACTATCTATCCTACTTTCATTTTTCTTTCTTCTACCCTAAAGCCCTCTGTTTTATTTCTTTTTTGGGGGGTGTGTGCTCTGGTGATGAAAGAAAAATATGTTTACAGGCTGCTTTAACCTTGGTTCAAATGATTTTTTTAATAGCTAGTATATCAGGAAGGTCCAATGAGCTGGCTCCACAGACAAGCTGGGAGAAGGATTCACAGTTGACCAGTTTCATAATGTGGATAAAAAAATTAGTTTCAGTTTTAGCATTGACAACACTGAAAAGAAATTGAAAAGATTTTGCAGGAAGAGACATCATAAGACTTTCAATTAATCTGTCATTAACTGTAATTACTTCCCCTTGCACCGTTTGATCCTTTAAAACAAACAACAATGTGTCCCTTTTGGCAAGAGAAACATTACGTGAGTGAAATCACACATTTTGTTTTACTAAGTCCTTTTGCATGTTGTTGTTCTGCTTCTCTGCGCTCTGTCACAGCTCTGATGGCCCTTGGTACAGCTGGGGCCAATCTCAGATGTGTTTGAGAGGCCCCTGTGTTTGGTCAGACGTGACCCTGTTCAACCCTCTCCTATAAACTGTGCCAAAGTACTCAGCAACAGACTCAACCATTTTTTACAGCTCCAGTATTAGAGATGAGGATGGTGGGGGTTTTCTGGCAAGCTCTAGACGAATGGAAGACTAGCCAAGAGGGTCCTGACCCTCACCAGGGAGGCCCCAAATGTATGGCACTTCCCAGCACATGTTGTCCTGACCTACGAAGTTGATCATCTATCATTGTGAACAACTGAGCCCAGCCAACTTTTAAACCTGTGCTATTTTTTCTTCTTTTTTTAAACCACATACATGATCTCTTGTTTCTTGAAATATTCAGTAAAGACACATTATCTATCTATGATGAATAGGTTGGCACACATTTTGATATTTCTTCTAGTGTTATGGTTAGTGTAGTTAGGGTTTCAGTGTTTCTTACAGTGGCACTGGTGAAGCCTGTGGTCCTATACAAAGATTGTCTTTAAGCTGTGCAGTTGAGGTCGTTTTGTTTTAGGCATACGAGGTGAGCACTGATGTCTGTGCCATTGCTGAATAATTCAGTAGTCAAACATGACTTCCTTAATATTCAAATCCCCATTTAAGATGAGATCCATAAGCACGGAGGAGCCATCATACAGGCAGATGAGAAAAACGGAGAGCAGCAGGGCACCAAGAAGTCCTTGCCTTTTTATATGATGGGGGCTGCTGCGTCTTTCACGTTCTCTTATCTCTTTCTCATAGTTGGACATGAAGTGCAACCCTGTGACCGTGCGTCTCTGTTTGATGGGGTTCTAAATCCCTTTCTTCCTCATTTTTTTTAAGCCGAGGCAGCACTTCCACTGTAAACTTGTTTGTAAGACCAGTCCATTGCTCTCCCTCTCATCCCCTCTCTGTCTTTTTTTCTGCACGTGGATCAATAAATCCAGGGTCTTTGTTTGGACTGATCAATATGTTGTAATGAAGGCTGTGCTCCAATTCCCAGCTAAAGCATCACTGGCGGGTTTGGGTTGAATTTGCTTTATTCTTTATTGTTATGAGCCCCTATAAATTTTCATTGCTCGTCACCATTGTTTTTCTGCAAACACCATGGCCTAGATAACCGCCACATATTGTACCTGCTGATTGGATCTTGGTGGTATATGGTTTTGGAATGCAGCCTTTGATGTAATTTTGTCCTACAGTATTTACAAGAAGTAGTGGTTGAGTCCAATGCTCGTGGTAGGGCCAGCAGCCATTTGTCACATTGTTATTGCTCCTTCCCAGCCTTAAGTCCATATCATAACAATAAAATAATAATATTGTAAGCACATTAAAACAAGTGCACCCATCTGTGGCTAATTTGTGGGGGTGGCGATTGGTGCTTTTAGGACCTACTGGGTGGTGTGGCAGGAGAGGACATATTTTATTTATATCTGACCTTTTTAGCCCGTGCTTCCTTATCAAACAGGTCGTCTGCATATCGTACCTCCACATTTGGAGGCAGACAGGGGCTTGTGAAATGCTTAAAAGCAGATAAGGTATTTTATAGAGGGCTGACATTGCCCGGCTGGCTTCTCAACACTTCGGCTCCTATCGCGCATATCAGCCTCAAGTCCTGCCCCCCGCTATTGGCGCCCGAGAGTGTGTGTGACTCTGACATTGGGCAGTAGTTAAGGTGCCTCGCTTTTGTTCCTGGTAGTGTGTGTGGGTGTTTGTCCTTGGCATAAAATTAGCCTGTTCAACCCCAGACAGCTCCCAGTGGTTGTGGTGTGTAGGTGGAGGGGGAGGAGGGGATTCCTTCAACGGAGGCTTCTTTAAACCCCAGCTGTTGGTAAAGACTGTGCATCCCAGACCGTCGCTGTCAACACTAAATTTTACACTCAGATGGATAGCGAGCACTCAGACACTGCTTTATAATCTGATTGTAAATGGTTAAATGTAGATAGTTTTTGTCTCTCACAGGGCTGCATATAAGTGTGTTTCCCAATGAATATTTCATTGGTAATAATCTGTAGGGACCAGATACAGAGTTGAAACAAAGGCCTTTTATTGTATTGCTGCCTCACCCAGTCATGTGAAGGTTAGGAGGTTTTATAGGTTATTTAGTTCCAGATCACACCTGGGCCCTCCAGCCTTGACGTGCTATGGCTAAGATTTTGAAATTGATGTGTGTGCTTCAATCATTGAGACTGTCAAAAGGGAAAAGATTAATTTCTTTTTTTAAAACAATCCTTTCCTATAAGCTCTTGGTCATGATACGAGAGGGGGGCTGGAATTATTCTTGGTGACTGCGGTGTGGTCTGCCTGCCACTCGGCTTCAGATATGAGTTTTATATATCATCAAAAACATCCGGAAAGTGCATAACATGACCTCGCTGTGTAATGAGGTCGTGTATAAATAGCAGTATTGACCTGACTTTCCGCATATATGCCTCCATATAACTAGGCTAGCGTTATTTTTCACCAGCGAAACACCAGAACCAGTGTGGAAAAGAAAATGCAAGCTAGCACTTAACAATAGATCAACACTGTCAAGTGAATTGTTTATTTTTCTAAAGAACTGATTTTTGGATTTCAGAATTCCTATTATCCTCTGTAGGGCAGCCTCTTTGGCCAGCAGAGTGAACAACTCTGTATCTCTTCTACCAATCCCAGCTCTAAAAAGAGAGCCCTGCCTGCAGTGTTGCCCCAGCAGTTTATTGAGCAATACTGAAACCCCTTTTCAATATTGTCAGACTCTGATTTGCTTTCTCTCTGCTGTGCTTGTTTTTCTCATTATGTTAAGCTAGTGGGTATAGAGAGCCCAGCCCTCACGTTTTCCATTGCATCCCTCACTGACACATTGCCAAACATGTAAAGGGGGGAAAAAGCCACTCCCAGTCTCTACTATTTTGTCTCTAGTTTGATTCTTTGGCCATGAGGAAATATATTTAACTTCAACTTTGGTGTTTTTAGACAACAGTGTGGTCCCTTTCCCATCATCATAGCTTCCTCCTGCAATGGATAATGCTCTCATCTCCTTAGCTTTCACATCCTCTGGGTTTCACCATTTGATTGCAACATTGCAAGTCCCCCACCTTTGCTTTTGCTGAGTAGTATAGCATCCCTGTCAACTCTGACAATGGTCTGACCTAGACGGTGTCTACGGTAGCATTGGGAGTGTTGCTGGTTAGCAATGTTTCAGTGAGACATAGACTAAAGTCCCACAGGTCCTCTGATTTCTAACCAGATCCGCTTGTTTGTCAGACTTGTTGGCCAGCAAGTTCACATTCCACATCACCACCAAGGGAATAGATGGTTTATATCTCGTTTCTCCAATAGCCTAGCCTTCACCTTAGAGCCGGTGTCTGGGTCGGCATGCCAGGTACCCAACAATATGCTTCCTGTTTAAACTGGTATATGCACGCCCAGTATACATGAATAGTCTTTTTTTTTATGCATTTTCAGTTCTGTTAATATAGACAGATATTTTTTCTGATGTGGTGCTAAATCACTGATGTAAACACAGATAACACAGATTTAAATTTTAAAATGTTGTTTTAAAACAAAGTTACATCGCTGTGTATGCAACGCAGGTTCTGGATTCAGCAGCAATACCTGTCTGATATAACTGTGAACAGGAAATAGTGAGCAGAGGCTGAGTGGTGTCCTCTTTGTCTGCAGGGTCAAGTAGAGAAATTAATGCTACGATGAATATATTAATGAGATAATTAGAGCAAATGTGGAGAATATTTCAGTGAAACAGAACTAGCCCTGTGTTTAGCCTTGTGCATGTACAGCGCAGTGTTTTAAACCCCATGCTGTGCTCAAGAGGCTGCATGAATTGGCAAGCCATTATTTCCTTGACAACAAAAGAGAAATTTGAGGCAGGGATACATTAATTGACCCAGATACTGTAACCATATTCACAAAGGCCAATATCCTGCCTGGGAAGAGACAGCTACCTCCTGCAGGCCATGGCAACTATTGTGTTCTGGCAGAGGCTTCAATTTCAACGCACCAGCACTTCTCTGGATGCTAGCCTGTGATGACTCGCTAGGTCGTATCCCGTGACATCCTTTATGCATCCTGCCTTCATCCACCCCACTGTC